>OX578133.1:121211074-121246074 GCA_951213105.1 Amaurobius ferox | reverse complement strand
ACCTTCCCATGGAGCAACAGGTAACTTATTGATGTTATACCACTTTCACGTATAATCTTCTTAGTGAATATTAAAAGATCGTCCGATATTTCAGAAAACCCTTATAATCCCGAACATACAATCTGGATATCACTTGAAATTATCTACCAAAAATTAGCTCCACCCATAGAATACCTATGTTTAGCTATATAGAACTATCAGATGTATGCTACTCAATTTCGCATAAAACCGCGTCACCTTCTACTTATTACAATACCGCCACTAGGCGATATCTGAAAAGTCGTATGTTGTTATTTTTTTTTCAATATATCTCTTTCTAGTCACGACTGCAGTTAAACCATTATAATTGGAAACCAATCTAATTAGAACAGCGGGTGGATAACCCTCCTTGATTGCCTCTTTCAGAAAACGGCAATCACAAATGTATCTATCGTTATTTGTAAAATTCAACAACTTATGTCGTTTCATTTGATTTAAATCAAATGAAACGACAGAAGTTGTTGAATAAGGAGCGTTTGCCATGGCGGAAAAAAGCTTTAACCGGAGTGTTGGGGGTCGCAACTCCCCCCGGCCGTTACTTCCGTCACTTATCTAGAAATTTTACGAGTACATTGCTACTTGTCCTATTTGGGAATTTATATATATATATATATACATAAAATATATAAACCAACCAATCTTATTGTGTTATTAATTACACAAATCCTACTTTTAATTATTTTAACTTTATACAAATTTTTGAAGGATTCAAATCATTATTACCAATTAAAAATGTTAATATAATAAAAGCTTATAAATAGTCTGTACCATTAGGACGTAAAATATATAACTACAATCTTTTATCAAAACAGTTAAACAATACTGTATCTTATTCGTGTTCTGAATTATGCTATCAACCCTTTATCGACCAACATCATGGACATGTAATCACTGGAAATCTCAATTTAAATAAGGAACCTACTCTCAAACAGTTTTTAAGCTATGGATCCAAATACAGACATCTACTTTTACATACTAAAAAGAAAATAATTCAAGCTTTATATACATTGATCTAGATAAATGCATATATAAACTATCGGGTAAGTACCACTGCCCTATTGAAGCCTTTAAGAGCTGGCAAGTACAAGTGACCTGGTATGTAAAACAATTGCTTCAACAAATTCCTATACAAAAATATACACATAATTGCAAAGACATCTTAAAAGAGATCAATTTACTACAAGACAAATTTGTAAACCCTTATGTTGATAAGGCTTCAAGTAATTATGCATGTATTTGCAAAAAAATTTATTTGAACGAACTCAAATTGCAACTCAATTCCTCAATTTTATTAACTCCTATACACACTAATATCTCTATTATCAGTAAACAAGTTATTGCTTACTATAAACTACTTAAACAAAAACACAATTTTAAATTTTCTTACCTCATACCAAAATTCCATAAATCACCAATTACTTTTAAAACTGTTACTATAGGATTTAATTCATAATCCAATGCTGCGGCAAACAACTACTAATTATACTAAATCAAATTTATGATCAATTTACTACACAGTAAACACATATTATCAAAAATAGTTTAGACCTGATTAATAACTTAAAACAGCAACAACCTTACATCTATGATATAAAAACTTATGATTTCAAAGACCTCTTTAATTTCTTCCTTTCCTTTCAATGACCTCTTTAATAACATTGACATTCATGATTTATATAAAGTCATACTAAATTTATTTGAGCAATTTACTCATTCAAAAAACATCCCTATTCCAAAATTCAAAGCATTGTTAAAATTCATTCTGTTCAACCAGTATATCTCTCAGGGTAATTGCATATACAAATTAAATAAGGGAATTCCACAGGGAGAAATCTCATCCACAATTCTGGACAACATTTATCTACATTTTTAAGAAATTCAGTACCCTTTCAACTGTCATATCATGTACAGATTCATTGATGATCTAATTGTTATTAAAATTGCTAATGATGCCACAATGTTAAACATTTAATTTTGTCCTTCTAATCTAAAACTAATTGAATATGTTTATTCATCACACTGGATGAATTACCTAGACGTTAGTTTAAAAATTCAAAATGAAGATAAATTAAAAATTAAAATTTATGACAAAACAGAATCATATAATTTCAAAGTAAACAAACTTCAACATTATTCATCCAATCTTTCTAAATCAGTATTTAAAAATATTATTAATAATCAGTTATTAAGAATAAAAAAGTTAAGCACACCATGTTACGTTACACCATGTTAAGTTAAGTACACCATGTTCCAAAATAAATACCCTAAAACCTTATTTTTCCTTTATTAAAACACAATTTAAATTTCAATTCAAAATCTTGCTCCAATTACGGCAACATATTGACAGGTCAATATCAACCACCTTTGAATAATCAAAAAATTTTAAACAAATTATCACCAAAGAGACCACAAAGAATCCAAAAAAATTTACAAGTATAAATTCAATCTATATAAATAAAATTGAAAATCTGTCTGTCTGTCCCATCATCACGGGAGAACGGCTGAACCGAATTTGATGAAATTTTGTGGGTAGCCTAGAAATAGCCCCACTTAAAATTTAGTCTATGTTTTGAGTTTCTACGAGCAGTTGTTCTCGAGATATTAGTAAAAAACGAAATTTTCGTTTGTCTCATCATCACGGGAAAACGGCGGAACCGAATTTAATGAAATTTTGTGGATAGCCTTGAAATAGCCCCTCATAATTTTAGTCCAAGTTTCGAGCTTCTAAAACCAGGGGTTGTCGAGATATTAATGAAAAACGGAACTTTTCCCTAAGAGTTCTACTCTCCAACTCCGTGGTATATCCAAACGGAAAGGATGAAAATCGTTTGTTTAAAACGTCAAAATTAAGTAAAACTTTATTTCCGAGTTTGGTGCAGGATTTTTGCATTAATCAATCACTATCGGGAAACATGAATTGTTTAAAACATGAATTTAAATGGAAAAATCTACCTCCATGGGTTATCTTTCACAAGCTTTTACTCAACGGGTTATCTTTCACAAACTTTTACTCAACGATGAAAAGTATAAAGAAATCAAAATGGCTATTTAATTTCGCATTTTATGACGAAGATTCTATCTTATATCATGTTGCTCGGCAACGGAATGAAATTAAATGTGTTGTTAATAATTATTATTATTTTTTCTATTTGAATAATGAATAAATGGATGTAAAAATATATTTTATAAATGAACGGTTTGATTGTTCTTTTAATTATATAAATTGCGGACTGCGTACATCACTTTCATTTATTTTAGCAAGGAGGTTTTAAGCTCATATATTGTGTTTAGCTAATAAACTCATATATTGTGTTTACCCAATAAATTCATTTAGCCGATTGTTGAAACAGAAAAAGAGTAGAACGGGTGTATCTTATACAATTTTAGTGTTTTCATTTAGTATATACAAACGGGATCAGGATATTTTATTTCTCAGATCTGCAAATTCAGAGCTACGAATTTGGCGGAATATCGCTAACTTGGTAACTTTTCTTAAACTTTACCAAATTAGCGGAAATGTCAACAAATTGATAAAAATGACGCAAATCAATGAAATTAAATTTGTTTTTTTAGAATAGAGTGCTGAAATGATGTTTCGGTAACATTTGTATGTCAGTCCATCCATCCTACTTAGTAACACATAGAACGAATTTTTTTAATATCACCAAATTGATAAAAATATTTGTAAATCCATAAAAATATCATAGAATTGATAAAATTGCGTTTAATAAATGAAATTAATTGTGTTTTGTTAGGGGGATAGTATTGTGATGATGTTTCGTCAATTTGTCGCAAAATGGGACTATCAGTTCTACAGTCCCACTTGGCGATAAATATGGCGATTTTTTAAGTTATCGCTAAATTGACGAAAATGTCGCCAAACCTTCCATGGAGATCGCATTATTCAGACGATATGATTTCCATCAATTTATTTGAAGCAAATGATATCATGCCGCTTAGCAACGGATCCAATGTGTTATGAGCCATACGATTTTTATTAAATCTTTTCCGATTTGAATAATAAAGATATGTATATAAAATAAATTTCATTGACATTGCATTTTTGCGTGGATAATATCAATTACGGTCTTTAGGTTTAAACATTATTATCATTGATATTTTCGAGGGCTGTTGATTCAGGGATTATTGATATTTTCAAATTATTATGCCATTGTTTTATTATGACGAAAATCGTTGAAACTCATAGTACCTTGTACGAGTAATCTCCTACAAATGTACGGATATATCTTCTAATCTACGAGAATATAAGTAGTGCAGGTATATTGGCATATATTTTGTTATATATTGGCATATATTGGAATCAATTACGACCTTCTGGTATAAATATTACGGGGATTATTGATATTTTCAATTTACGTCATCTCTTTTATTTTGGCAAATATTTTTGAGACTCATATTGTAATACGGGTAATCTTCTACTAACACACTGGCATATTTTCTAAACTCCGACAGTATAAGTAGTACGGGATTGCATATATTGATTTAATTCCTTTTTTTTTATAAATTTCCCTACAAAAGCGGCCAGAATGTTTTATTCTTCAGATCTGCCCGTGAAGATAATTTTGCATAGTGAGAACAGATTATTCTTAAACTTCTCTTTAGGAGCAACAAATTTAATATTTTAACAGAATTTGCACATGATTGCGAATTATAAGTTTCTTTATATTATATATTCCGTATGAAGAACGGGTATGCTCCTAGTCTATATAAATAAAATTGAAAATCTGTCTATCTGTCTGTTTGTCCCGTCATCACGGAAGAACGGCTAAACCGAATTTGATGAAATTTTGTAGGTGGCCTGGAAATAGTCCAACTTAAAATTTAGTCTATGGTCTATGTTTAGAGTTTCTACGATCAGTAGTTCTCGAGATATTAGTAAAAAACCAAATTTTCGTTTGTCTCATCATCACGGGAGAATGGCTGAACCGAATTTGATGAAATTTTGTGGATAGCCTTAAAATAGCCCCCATAAATTTAGCCCAAGTTTTGAGTATCTAAGACCAGGGGTTGTCCAGATTTTAATGTAAAACGAAACTTTTTCCTAGGAGTTCTACTCTCTAAATCCGTGGTTTATTCAAGCGAAAAGCTTGATAATCGTTTGAAAGTGAATTAAAATTTTATCTCTGAGTTTGGTGGGAGATTTTTTGCGCTAATTAGTCACTTTCTGAAAACATGAATTGTTTGAAACACGATTTAAATGAGAAATCTATCTGCATGGTTTATTTTTCACAAGCTTTTACTGAACAATGAAAAGTATAAAGAAATCAAAATGGTTATTTAATTTCGCAGTTTATGAGGAAGATTCTATCTTATATCATGTTGCTCAGAAACGCAATTAAATTAAATCTGTCTGTTAATTTTAATTATTATTTTTTCGATTTGAATAATAAATAAATGGATATAAAAATACATTTTAGAAAAGTACGATTTGATTTTTCTTATAGCATTTTTGACTGGATAATATCAATTGCGGTCTTCAGGTTTAAACGTTATTATTGATATTTTCGGGGATTATTGATTCAGGGATTATTGATATTTTCAAGTTATTATGCAATTGTTTTATTATGACCAAAATTGTTTAAACTCATATGTTGTACGTTGTACGAGTAATCTTCTACAAATACATGGGTATATCTTCTAATCTACGAGAATATAAGTAGTGCAGGTATATTGGCATATGTTTTGATATATATTGGCATGTATTGGAATCAATTACGACCTTCTGGTATTAAGAGTACGGGGATTATTGATATTTTCAATTTATTACGTCATCTCTTTTATTTTGGCAAAGATTTTTCAGACTCATATTGTAATACGGGTAATCTACTAACACACTGGCATATTTTCTAATCTGCGACAATATATGTAGTACGGGGTTGCATATTTTGACTCAATTCCTTTTTTTATTGTAAATTTGCTTACAAAAGAGGCCAGGATGTTTTATTCTTCAGATTAGCCCGTGAAGATAATTTTGCATAGTGAGAACAGATATTCTTAAACGTCGCTTTAGGAGCAATAAATTTATTATTTCAATATAATTTGCACCTGATTGCGAATTATAAGTTTCTTTATATTATATACTCCGTACGAAGAACGGGTATGCTGCTAATATCAGAATAATTATCAATTATTTGATTAATAATAAATAAATAATAAATAAATAATAAAATTTTATAATCTCCATGTTTCATATCCAACAGTTACACACTTTGTCTATAACCTTAACTGTAAACTGTTGTGGGTAGGCTAAAAGCTCAGTCAGTCTCATTTAAACTCCAAGGTATACAGAACATGTAGTAACTCAATTTATGTTATTTTAGCCTTATTCTTTTTCATCTGTTAAACATTACATTGTATTCTCATTTAAATATTACAAGGCATCAAGCTGGTATATTTGATTTTATTCTTTAATTATTTTTATATTTTATATCTGATCCATTATCTACTTTATTCTACGTTGGGCAATGTGCAAAATTTCAATTTACAGTTTTGCACACAGAAACGTAGAAGTTTCAGCATTACCGAATCAGAAATGGCCCTTGATAACGTACATGGTTTCGGAAATGCTTTACACTTTTCTCAATTATATTAATTTTTAAAAACTTATGGGAGACAGAAAGGCCTAGCTCCATATGCAATTTTTTATGTTTGAAACTTTTCCTTATATACACTATTCATGCATTTATACTATGTATGTTTATGCAGGGAACAAGGGGATTAATACCTTAAGAACCTGTATTTCATGTATGATTTATAATACTTAAATTTTTAATCTAAGAGTGTAGTTAAGGGATTGTACTCACCAATCTTTCACCACATGTGGTTATTTTTTCAATTGCTTACCTTATATATGGAACAGGGAAAGAGGGATATTTTATACCTATTTAGTACCTGTTTTATTAATAATGTTCTATTTATATTTTTTACAAGCTTGTTGTAGAGTCAATTTTGATTTCAAATTTTTACTTCAGACCATTTTGTTCTCACATTTGCTCTACAGACCATTTTCAATAAATAATCAATCTTTGGTATTTATAATACAAATAAATTAAAATTCTTAATTTATATATATATATATATATATAACGCTTCGGCAGACTATAATTAGCTGAATATTTCAGAAATGAAGCTGGAATTTTCAGGAACGCCTGTAATATTGGCATTTCTTATCAGTTTGTCGAAATTATTAACAGAGTAGCTGAAAAAAATGAGCAAAGGTTACAGTGTTTTTCAGTGTAGAATACTACACCCAACACTTCAAATCTGAGCCTCCACGACTGACAATCTGACGTCAAGAAATATCCCTTTTAGAAGTAAGAGTGCAGTTTAAGAGAATTAGTACTGAATAAAGTATGTACATAGTGAATCAATCAAATCTTTACCATTCCCCAACAATTTCCCCCGAATGAATATTCTTTAAAAAATATGACTATAATGAATCTTTCAAAATGATCAGAAAGTAGGAAAAACGAAAAATTTGTTATACTAAAAAATTGTAACTTTAAAGTTCTTGAACTATCGGGACCCTCTTGGTTACGTGCTTGTTTGGGAACCTAAAATATAGACTCAATCACCGAGCGAGGCAGCTTTCACTGGATAATGAAAGAGTTACGACCAGTGAAAAGCAGGAAGTAGGAAGGATGCTCGTCCCGGGCATGACTGACTTAATTATCTTTACCTGGCTCTGTGCATCTGATGTCATGAAGATTAGAAACGCGCGCATTTTGTTCTCTGGCTCTCAAACGGGATCGAACTTGTTAACTGTGACTGTCATCTTACTCTACTGACGCCACTAAATCTCAGTGGACGTCACTGGGTCCTGTGTGCCAGCACAATTTAAAATCTCTGCGCAAGTTGTTTACGTATGGATATTGTCACTTTAAAATTAACAAACAATTTTTAACTGCAAAAACGTTCTGTGTTTTGGCAACTCCTCTCAAAGTTTACTCTGGACCATGACATCATGAATGACAAAGTTTAACTCTCATGACGTCAAGCTTGCGACTTTTTGATTCGTTGCCTGGCTGACGTCCATATCGATACGGTGCCTTGTGCAAGGCACTTCTTGCACTTCACTAGCTGCATTGCTGTTGCCTCAGTTATAAAAATTTCAAGAAATACATAGTTCCAAGATTTGGTTTTAGTACTGCCGGTGCAGTTGAAGGCTATTCGGCGCTGAAGATCCCTAATGTAGGTGAAACCAGTTTATTGCTGCTGTTTACTGTACCTGTAGAACCTATTGTGAGGCTTATGAAAGTCAGACTTAAACATTATTAATATCTACTAGACATTTATTTAAAAAATGTAGAATACTTAAATTAATATGTTTGAAATATTTAATTTAAAGGCGTGCTGTTTTTTGAGGGTCATATCTAGACAGCTGTGCAGTTTAAAGTATCGTTTGACATTAACATTTGCAAAATGTTAAGCAATCGTAGTTTTCGAAATCATGGCTATTGTAGTGAGCCATGAGGAAATTATCCATGGCGAAATTTTAGGCAATCACAGTTGATTTTAATGTCAAGGCACGCAACGCCTTTACAACGCCATAGTCCGCTTCGCTGCGCGCCGTCACATGTTGCTTTTCATGTCACGACATGCAGCGTGTTTTCAGTTGATACGACTTTCATCTTTGGAGATGCAAGCGCGTCGTATAGAGAACCGGATATACGAGTTCACCTTCCTTTCTACCGTAAAGCCTAGCATAGGCTCGCAAAGCAACGTCAGAAAATCCCGTAGAAAGCTGTTGAATTGTGTTTATCATTTGTCACGTGTAAATGCGCATTTTGAAACCTTTAAATACAGTATCAGAACTAAATCATAGAAAAATATGTATACACTGTTATATTATAAATGTTGAAATCATTCTTCCCCCTCCCCTTTGAATTTTATACATTTTTTTGTAGGTTAATTTTTAACCGCGTGAGCCAGACTGACACCCTTCACAGGCCGCATTTGGCCCGCAGGTTATCTATTGAAATCTAGTGTTGTAGATAAATACGAGTTATTAAACTTAGTTTATAATATTTGCATCGAACGATGCAAATAGTCAATTAAATAATTACTTAATCCATGATTATAGTTTATCTTGTAAATTATAGCTTCTACTAATCTTTACAAGCACTAATTATTAGCATTGAAATAAACGATGGCATGTTTAAGCCTAAAATTGACACAATTGAACATTAATGGGTTTGATGCGAAACATATGTGATATTCTCGGCTAAATTATGGGCATGCTGCATGGAAATTTATTGCTCAACTTGCACCGGCAAGTTTTACACATCAGTCATCACACTAATCGGTCATAAAGCCTCATGATAACGTGATCGTGAAACTACGGAATGTAGTTTGAGTATATATCTTTCTAATTTAGAATGAAAACCGTTAACTATCGCTATAAGCTTAAACTATATATTGTAAACACTGATTTTAATGCGAGATCTGGTATATACAAAATAGGTATAACTCTTAAACAAGATTATTATCCCTAGCGTTTAGACGGGATCTTTGATTTGTGCCGATTTATTGCATATTGTTTGTCTTTGAAAAGATATGTAGATAAATTTAGTTTATATTTAATTTTTTGGTAGATTATATCTCTTTGAATAAAGCAACTTGAATAGAATCAGCGTTTTTGCAATTGCCTGTTTAAAAATTTAAAATAACCAAAGGAATATGCTTTAAAAATTAAGAAAAGTACTTTGCAACATTTTTACATGTCATTAAAGCGTTAAATCATTTAATAAATGAGCTAAATTTAGAAAACTATTATTGAAAATTAGGAAATTACGATTTTGGAATTTCTGGAGGTCCTTTCTAAACCTGGTTGAATGGTAGAGCACTGGTCTCTAAATCCAGATGGAATCTCGGTGCTGTAAGGTTCTGCTGAGAAAAATAGAAAAACACGCCAATGACCCCACACTTTCATGTGTGGTAATGTATTCTTAAAAAAGGATTATCCGGTGTTCGGACGTCTTCTACGGCTTGCATGATGCCATGATGTTAAAACTAAACACTTTGATGAAAAGAACTAAATCTGTCAGATGCACCCAGACGAAACAAGAAACTTTGGAATTTTCCTAAAACGTTATTCTAGAACGTACAGCCCAAATCAGCTCGGCAAGTCCCATTCTGGGGAAAAGAAAATACAATGATGCCAATGAAATCTGTAAAGACATATATACGATTGATTCTGAGTTCAGGCATGGTTCTCTTGTGAGTCATAATTGTATACGATAGTTGCTTGCTAACGCTCCTTGGTTTTATCATGAGCAGTTTACGAATCACTTCCGTCTGAAAAAGACTGTATTAAGAAATACCCATGTTAGGGTTGCATCCGTTTTGAATTTGTTTTGTTAATGAAATGTGCATTTAAATTTTTAATGAATATGTTTTTTTTACAAAATTATAGTTTTCGTTGGACTAAACTCTGATGCCTTTTCAATCAGTAGCTCTCGTTTTTTAACTAATATGTCACGGACACAAACTCATTGCGGTGACTACTCGGCATTTTGTTTCTAGTTTGATCGAGACCAGTGCTTTGACATTGAGGAAAATCTTTTAAAGAGAAATCTCATATATTTGAGTTATTTTATAAAGCCCATGCTAAGATACATAATACACTCACTTCCAAAAGTTAAGCACGCAATGCAATTTTTCATTTTTCGAAAGCGTGTTTGAATTTGAGTGGCTGAAAATCGCTGCGGAAGTAAATGGCAGTATGCAAATAACGTATGTTACAGACAATCACGATTGACTGTCCGGATATATGCTAATTAGGCAGTCGTTGAAGACGCCAGCATTCTGAAGGATTTGAGGAGGTGCATTTAAATGCTGATACAAAGTGTTTATAACTTTTGTTGGATTATGTTTGATGATATTCGTGTTTCTATGGCTGAAAGAAGACGAATGACAGATAGTAAGCCCTGGCGTGCTGTCCGACGCATCGAAGCAGGACAGTCAATCAAAGATGTCGCTATTATCTTTGGCATTGATCATTCGGCAATTTCTCGATTATGGAAACAATTCTAAACAAGTCAAACAGTTATCTGGAGACCTGTGCGCGGTCGTCCAAGGATTACCACCCCCTCTGATGATCGGTATATTGCTATAGTAGCCAAGCGGAATCGACGAGCGACCTCCACAACTGTTACATCCATAGTTGCAGCGGCACTTGGTAAGACAATATCTGCCAGTACTGTGCGCTGAAGGCTCCACGTGAAGAAACTGTACGTCCGAGTACCACGTTTTTGTGTTCCACTAACCGTCCAAGCCAGAGGGGAAAGATTAAAGTGGTGTCGTCAACATGTCAATTAGACTGTCTCAGATTGGTCTAACATCCTGTTCACGGACGAGTCCAGATTTCCTTTACAATCGGATGATAAGCGTGTAAGGATCTGGAGAGAACGAGGCACACGCAATCAGGCTAGGAACATTATCGAACATCACGCATTCAGAGTTGGCAGTGTCATGCTGTGGGCTGGAATTTCAATGGGATATCGCACAGAGCTGAACATCTTTAAAGACTGTTCTGTGATGACGGTATCGGGATGAAGTTCTAGACCCCATTGCGAGACTCCACGCTGCAGCAGTTGGTCCTGATTTCCTCCTTTTGGATCATAATACCCGTCCCCATTGAGCTAACATCGTTGACGAATACTTGGAAAGTGAGGGTATTTCTCGTATGGAGTGGCCGGCGTATTCCCCCGACCTTAATCCTATTGAAAACCTTTGGCATGCCCCCGGGCTTGCTGTCTCTGCACGTTTATCTCCTCCAGCAAGTCTCAGAGAGTTGGAAACTGCCCTATTGGAGGAATGGCCATTGCTCGCATCTGTGATGGTTGATCATCTCATTGAAAATATGGAAACACCCTGTAAAGTTTGTGTGAAGGTCCGGGGTGGTCACATATTATATTATTGTAAGTTTTGTTTGATTCGTTTACCTTTTAACCTCATTTTGTTAATGACCCAAATATGACATCATCATATAATTTACGAAAAGTAAATATTATTTTCATCTTCGTACATAATTCTTGTTTTCTTTAATGAATAAACACATTTGCTACCTTCATGTACAATTTTGAGTTAATAAAAGCTTTACTTTTCCATTTTTGCTGATTTTACCATCCGTGCTTAATTTTTGGAAGCCAGTGTATGTGATTTAGTTTAAAGTTAAATGGTTATATTCAAATTTAAGATGTACTTTTCAAAGGAAAAGATACGAAAGGTTTTGGGTATAAGAGATTATAAAGTTAATCACCATAAGAGATTCAAAAGTTAACCAGTATATGGGATGTAATTGGTTATAAAAATATGGACTCAAAAATGAATCGAAAAAAGGGGGGATTCAGATGCCAAGCAAGAAAATAAATTGAAAAGTTAATCAGGAAAAGGAATTTAAAAGTTAATCAGGAAAAAGGACTCAAAATTAAACCAGGAAAAAGGAATTCGAAAGTAAATCAGGGTTGAAAAATAAGTTTTACCGCATTGCAGATTTGGGTTCACTTTGTTTACATTACCTCTCATGCTAATTTTGTTTATAAATTTCACAAATTTCGTAAATTGAAATACACTGGTGTTTAAAAGTTAAGAAGAATTGATGCACGTGGGAATATTTCGCGAACCAAATGTCGGAATGGAACAAAACTTGATATGCGTATGTAATAAGATAATGCAAATATAACAATTGAAAAAACAAGGATAAAAATAATTTTATGCAGAAATTATCTATTTAGAAAAAAAGATGTTAAAACGTGATTCTCGTTTTTCAGAAAAACCGAAACAATGCTGGTACCTGCGCATTAATAAGGTATGTGGTTACACCTTTTGCAGCCACGCCAGCCTCACATTGATATTTCATGTTTTCTACGAGGTTGCCCATGATCTGTAAGGGCAAAAAATCCGACATCTAGAATAAAGCTGGTTTCAGGTCCGGATTGACAAATGGTGGGGTCTGATGTGATGTCATTTGCTCCCTAGAGTATCCTATGCATGCTCAATGAGATACATATTAGGAGACATCGATAGCTATTGCATTCACTGGATATTTTTACTTTGAAGAAAACCACCGACCATCTGAGAGCGGAGTTGGATGCATTATCGTCCATAAATACGAATTGTGGACCCAAGGCAGCTAAAAGAGCTGAACACGATATTCCAGTAGGTCCTCTCTATGCAACATACCATTAACATAACTTCTGTCGAAGATGTGGTCTACTTCTGGCGAGTTTTATCTCCTTTATACAAATTTTTCGATATTCTTCTGGACTTCTGACTATATAAAACTATTTCTGTATGATTTCTCGAACAGTTTTTAAGACATGAGCATAAAAGCAATCCTAGTGTCAATTTATGGTACTCTTTAAAGACTTGTCCTTGAGTCGAAGATGTGGAGCTCTATGCGCCCGTTCGCTATTATGTGTGCTCATACCAAGACTTCACCTTCTCCAAATTGGCCCTTTTCTGCTGTCTTCCGTTCTCTACATATGGTGGTGCGACGAGAATCAGTCTACAAAGTGAATTTGGACTCATCAGGGAAGAGCATATAGCCTCACTGATTAGTTTCATCTATTATAGTTTCAACAAATCTGCATACATACAGCATTCATCAATGTTTTCTACACTGTAAAACATTTGCAAGTATGTTACTGAAAGTTTCAGGGGAATCAGGTGTCTGTAATGGGGAGTAAGGTTCCTGATAGTTATAATAATGTATATATAAAAATACAAAAATAACGCTTCGGCAGATGATAATTAGCTGAATGTTTCAGATATGAAGCTGGAATTTTCATGAACGCCTGTAATTGTGGCTTGTCTTATCAGTTTGCTGAAATTATCAACAAAGTAGCTGAAAAAAACGAGCATAGGTTGCAGAATGCTTCAAAGTGTGCGGCATAACCCTTTTTACAATCTATAGCTATAGTTTCTTTCTACAATCTTCAATTGTCCATGAAACTGTTGTGCTAAAGTTTGCTTCAAAATATGTTTCAAGTTCTTTACAAGGGCAATCTCTAAAAATCTTAAATAAAAAAAAATTAATATCAAAGTAAGAATTTGTGTCAAATTTTGCTATTGAAGCTTCACAACAGTAGTATAAACCTTTTAGTATAAACAGTAGTATAAACCTCATTTTCATAAATCTTAATAATGTAAAAAGTATTGTGAATATTTTAATTATTCTATGGAGTTTTAAAGGTATATTTGACCATGTTTTATGACCATAATACACATAATTTCTACAGTAATATTATATTTCCAATACGACTATTGTTTCTATGCAAACAAGATTCCTGCACTAAATCTCTGTATTGTTTTGCGAAGAAATGAATATATTCAATATTTTTAAATGTTTCGGCTGCAGAAAGAATATATTAAGCAATAAAAATATATTCAATATTTTTAAATATTTCGTCTACGGAAAGAATGTATTGAATAATAAAAATTATTCAATATTTTTAAATGCTTTGACTACGGAAAAAATGCATTGAACAATAAAAATATATTCAATATTTTTAAATGTTTTGGCTACGGAAAGAATGTATTGAACAATAAAAATATATTCTATCCCTAACCGATAAGAATATGGTCTAACAACAGAAATGAAAAATACTGTACATAGTTTGCAACATTTCAATTCTCCTTTTCGCATGGAACTATCCTCTTTCGTTTGAAACTATTTTGAAAAATTTTTACAGTATAATAAACATATTCAAATCAAAATATTTGCAAATATATTTCTAATATTTGTTTACTAATTCATATGTGCATAGTTAAATATTTTATGTCGATGTAGAAATTGCGTTAAATTTAAAGCTTTATACATTTTGTTTAAGTGAAGTAATTTATTTTCCTAGTTATGTGTGTGCTATGTAAATGTCCATCAAGCCATACATTACCATACATTACAGTTCTTTATTTGTATTAGATTTGTGAATTTGAGATGAAATGTGCTGCAAACGAAGTTTGGAATAAACTAAAGTCGATTCCCTGAAAGTTCAATTTCCTGAAAGCTTTCATTAGATCTCTAAAATTAAAAGTGAATACTCACAAGATTGTTAATTAACACTAGAATAGAATCGTTAAATATTTAAACGTGTATTTACCACTAATTGCTTACGCTAGATTTAATATGTGTAAAATTTATTCCTATTTTTAAATGAAATATATAAAATAAAACAGTTTTGAAATGAAATAAAATATATTATTTAATTATTTTTCATTTCAAAATTGGAACACTTGAAATAATCCAGAAATTTCAATATACATTTAAATAAAGTTATGTAAATTGGAATGCTCAATCAGTATGAATTGTTTATTTTAATTGACTGGATATATGTAAAGAATGGTAGAAAGGTTAAACGGAAAATTCTTTCTTTGTTAAAGAGTAAAAATGTAATCTTGTTACATATATTGTAAAATAAATACACAAAAAGTAAATAAATAAAATAAAAAACTTACTGAAAAGTGTTTGGAACGTGATGGTGCAATTAATTTTTACTTCAGCTAAAATAGTTAGTCTTTTTTATTTAAAATAGAATTTTTAGAATTCAATATTTTTGCATGATCGGACGCTATTGATATACTCTCACTGACCTACACGATAGCGTCTGAGAAGTTTAAATCATTTTACAGTGAAATACGTTGTCTTCACTGTAAAATGATTTGACACTTTAAAGTAGATTTCGAATCGCTAGAAAAATTCCTGCATTCATAGGGAATAAACCATGTGTGCTTAAACCTTACGTAATCAGGCTCAATTTTTGTTCTATTTCTTTTTTTAATTTTGAGACGAAATAGCCTCCATTTTTGTAACATACAGTTTTTTTTAGGGTGGGGAGGAGGAGAGTAGCATTCTAAATGAATTTCAGCATTCTCAAAGGTACGCATGTCACGGGAAAGTCAAAATGGCCGCGATTTTCATAATTTTTGCCAGATTTTTCTCTCGAAACATTCTAATAAGTTAGGATCGTATTCCCAGTGTAGATACAGTAGACTTGCTTTATAGCGACCTTCGCTTTAGTGACTAACTGCGAAATAAAGACCGATTGAGAATGCCAATTATGTTCTCCAATAGGTGCAAAATTATTTTTTATCACTAACGCCTGCGAAAAAGGTAGAAATCTCGTCATAGCAACTTTATGGAGCATTGGTCAGCAGACTTGAAGGGCAGAAATTTACCTCTATTCGTAACAGAATTGACACTCTTAGCTAAGTTTCTGAAGAAACAGAAACTAAAACTGTTTTTATTATGCATGTTATCTCAAGTTTCGTGGGGGGGGGGGGGGTGCGATCATCCACATAGCCCATCATTTGCTTCCGGACATTGACAACGAAGCTAAAACTTTATTTCAGCCATAAGGAAAGCATATGACGTTGCCAGAAGAATGGATTTTTACGGATAATGCGACAGTTGATGACATATTGAGTGTACCTAAGAAATGTCCAAAAAGGATCTTATAAATGGCTTGCTGACATTGATATTGAAGTGGTCCATTTTTCAGTCGAAAGAAATTCGAAAGTTTTCGAACGTCATTCTCCCATAAAAATAATCGCGATTGAACTGCTTCAGAAACTTTTTGAAAGTCGGGCGACGTTAAAATCGACGCATAGTTATACATGATATCAACCATTTTGAAAATGGCGTCTTTGAATACTCGAGACAGAATGTATAGCAAACCCAAATAACAGCATTTTCCCTGAAAAACATGGAAAGCATATACTATGTATAACTTTTTGTTTTCCGGCCATCGAAATAGTTTCCTTATACCTTCAGGTCGGACGGTAGGAAAACCTTTTGCTTTGTTTCAATTTTGCAATGAATCGTATTAAATTGTTTTTTTAATTTGTAGTTTTTAACTTCAGTTATTTATTTTTAATTACACTATAGTTCATATTTTACTGATACTGTTGCAAAATTTATAAAATGTCGCTATAAAGAGCGTCTACGGTACTAGCATGCGTGAAACGATTTTGTACTTTTTTAGCGCTCTTTAGTACGAAATAGTCGATCCGTGCAATGGCAGCGAGAAAATTTGCCATGCGCCGCAATTTTGCGAACCTCTATGAAGCTTGACGAATTTAGTCTTACTACACTTCCGACATCCAATTTCTAGTGTCTGCAATGGGAGCAAGATCTTGGCTTTGGGAGCGCTATTTTAAACGAATTCCGTAAGTCTGAACTTGGTTATTGCAGTCTGACAAGGAAACGTTCCCAAGCGAAACTCGTAGAATTCGACGAAAATTTGACAAACGTTAGTAGATGGGTCAAAGTATAGACAGTGGAAAAATTAGCTGCTGAATTACAACGGAAAAACTGTAAAAAATTAATAAAAGTCAATATCTTTAATGCCAAATGCAACCCTACTTGGTGAGTATGCACAGAAAAACGGTAAATTCTGAAATGAACTGTCCATGTTTTCTCTGTATGACTTGAAATCTGTTGTAAAGTTATTTTTTTTTTATAGTTTGCATTCAAAAGTATTTGAAATTGTGTTTGAATATATATTTTAGTGTAATCGTGTATTTATTACAATTTTATTATTTTATGTAAGTGAAACAAATTAGCGATCTGCTATAATTTTGTATTGTTGTTTTGTTTAATGATAAAAAGACTTGCGCATGAAATTGTTTTTTTTTAATACCTCGATGTTTTTTAATCTATTTTTTTAAAGCAGCAGTGGCTTTCAAATAGAAAATGCCACCACATATTAATGTGTTCAACGTGGTGTGGATGCTGTACCACGAATTCTCTGTTCCAGAAATGGAGCTGACTGATTTTATAGAAGCCGAAATAAATGTAAAAAATAAAATAATGGAAATTTTGCAAGAACCTGAATATATTTGCGAAATGTTTGTTAGTGATGAAGTGGAAGACTCTCTGGATTTCGAGTCATCGGTTGCCGAAAGTGATTTTGAGGATTCTGATTTTGACATTATAGATGAAAATAATGAAATGTTTGTAGGTGAAGAGGTAGAAAATGAGGAAGAGCAGTTGTTGAATATTGGCGTAGCCGTAAAAAAATTAAACACCGCACACCACAATCTGTTCAAAGCAGGTATATATTTGTAAAAAGTATGTCCCAATTGTATTTGTGGGAAAATCAAATCAACGAATTCGGTGATAAGAGGCACAAACTAGGCGAAATTGATAAAATGTGTTTTTAAAAAGTTTCAGGATACAAGGCGCAGGCGTGAAAACGCGTATGACTCGAATTTGAAAAGCTGGGCTTGTGATAAAGCTCTCTCCCTAAAAATGCCATTCAAAGTTTCCTGTAAATGGCTCCTGAATTTTGAAAAGAAATATAGAATCGTTAGCAGGAAAATTACTAAAATTGTCTCTCAAGAGCAGATTTATGAAGAGGATCATATTGCAAATGCTTCACAAGCATTTTTAAATGATGTACGTATTTTTTTTAAAGATTTGCAGTTGACCGATAACCAGATGTTGAATACTGATCAATTGAGATTTAATAAAGAAATTCATTCAGGGAGAACGCTTGATTTGTTGCGATCAAAGCAGGTTCATATACTGTAATGCCAACAATCAGCAAAGATGGAATGCTGCTATCGCCTTTATTTATTGTGTATTCTGAACCTAAAGGACAATTTGGAACCCAAGTGAGGCAGAAAATGTTTCAAGCTGACAATATTTATACCGTCGGGGAAAATGGGATCAAAAGAACTGAGCGAATATTTATCGGAAGTGTATTTTAAAAACACACCTGATGAAACCGTATTTTTGGTGGATTCTTGGTCACCCTTCAAAAACAACGATTTGAATGATAGTGTTACGCCACCGGGTAAAATCGTTCATGTGTTTATCATGCCAACTATAACCACTTATCTAATACAACCTCTTCATAGGTACGGTTTTCGGGTGTGGAAAAATTTCATTCGAAAATTTTCAGATTTAGTTATGACTGCACAAATACAAATCGATTTGTTTCATCGATACAATATCTTTAAAGTATATATAGTCCATTGCGCACAACCAGTTCCCTTCACCACTCTACGTTAACATGTGAAATTATTCATGGCATGCATGCTCATACACAGAAAACCATCCTGGGTATTTCGAAAATCTTGCTGAGTTCATATTTACTGCAAACAATGTACTTGATTGCGGGAAACAAAACTGTTCATCTAAAATAATAGCTCGGTGTGGCTGGTGTAAAATATGTTTCTATTTTATGCATTTCTTCAATGATCCTCATATTTGTAATACTTTCAATTTATAAAGAAATTAACCATTTCATTCGACCTCAATCATTTGTCATCAATTATATCTCTTATAAACTATATACCATAGTACTGATACATGTAATTTGCATTTTCTGTTTTTCGGGTGATGGTTTTTAAGAAGCTATTTTTCAAGTATTAACGCCTCTAAATACAGCATAAAATGCGTTTTGATAGTATAAACACATTACATGTGTTTGTGTTCGTTATTTTACAAAAATGCAAAGTCGCCAATTGATCATAACTGTACGGTTTTGGCAACCCAGACCCAATTTTCAACATTATTCTACTCCTCTCCTAATGCAATTCAGCAGCTAATTTTCAAAGTATGGATTTTCTAAGTCTATGGACTTCTTCTAACACCTATCAAATTTTCGACGAATTCTATGAGTTTAGCTTGGGAACGTTTCCTTATGAGCTTAATCTTTCAAATTGGATGACGGTTGTTTGGTAAAGCCAACAACCGTTATCCATCTCCACAGAGGTTCGTAAAATTTAGCATTTTATTTACTGCTATTATCAGTAACGGTTATTCGACAGTGCTTAAAAGCGCGAAACTGGTCCATGTATAGAGGTATTTGCAATGGGAGCTCGATTCTAACTTTAAGAACTTCCCATTTAGACGGATTCTGTTAGTATTCTAATAAATGATTCTCTAAGATATAAAAACATGTTCTTGAAAATCAAAGAGGACACGTTTATTGGGACCTCTTGATTTAGAGCTTGTATGAACTCGATATTTGAATCTGATTTACAGTATCTACTGCGCGGCATTGCATAGTATTCACAAGATTCCAGAGACAATGGGAGTATCTTAAGATTTGCTATTTATAAGATACAAATGTACTTTCTCTCTTTCCAATATAAAATGACTATAAAATAGTTGATTGTTGAATTTGGCGTTTGTTCGAACCTTCATCTAGTTTATAGCACTAAGGAATGCAAATAAAATATTTTCAGTTCTGCGTTTTGGTAAACCCCAGTATGCTTTGAAACTATTAGAAACTTAGCGATGAGAACTGCCAGATGATTCATTTTTGAGATGAAATATTTTTCATATCAGGGAATTGATTAATTCATTGCAAGTCGCGAATTCGGACATTGAAGACTCGGTTATAATCAATGCTAGATTAAAATTTTAAGGATTTTAGTCAACATTATTTTATATGTTATAAAAATTTTTGATTAACAGATTTACGGTATATGTTTCAAAAATTTTTCCATCCTTCGGAAACCTGGAATTGCTTGAGGTCCTCGAGTCAACTATGATTTTATGGGTAATCTAGCTCTGGTTATAGAGGTGGTTTTCCGAATTGATCTGTAATATCTAGTACTAGAATGTCTATAGTTATAGCTCAGTCAAGGCGAAGAAGGGATAAGTCGATTCCCATGCTAATGAAGCTCATCAAATCACCAAATTCCGAAATCAGAATATACTCAAAACTACTATTAAATGCTAATGAGCCTGTATTAATACCACCAAACCACACTGAGGGCTTTGGAACATTATAATACAGTCAACGCGAGCAAGGGATAAGTCGATGGCAAGCTGACTGAGGTTCCTAAAATCACGAAATACTAAAATGCGAATAGACCGATAGATAAAATACTAATGAGCCCGTATTAAGTCACATTTAGAGGTTTAGAGTATTAAAATACCAATATGCTCAATTATAATTCGATAAAATCGTGGTGGTCAAATTGCAGTATTCGTAAGGACAAGAGAAAACTGATATACGGATGACTGGTAAAACAGAGAATTGCATAAAATACAGGAAAAGAAGATAGAAAAGTTAGGTGTACTTATGGGCTTGATAAAAAAATATAGGAGTGTCCTGGTAAAATGATAATAATAAAGAAAAATGAAACCCTCTGAACCATAAAGTTAAGAGGCCTCTTTTGTTGCATGGCCTCGGGACGCCCAGACGTGGATGTTTGTTTCAGAAAACGTTACAATCTTGATCATGAAACATCGAAGTGCTGCAAAAGTAAAGCTTGAGTTCATAAAGTTAATGCTTAAAAAATCTGATAAATCATGCAGTATTAAAAGAAATGAAATGAAAGTGGATTCACAGTTTTCTCACAGAAAGTTGTTAAGGTAAATATTCGAAGGAAATTCATAAAAATGGGAACGTTTGTAGCAGAAAAACTGATACCAGGAATACTTGAAAACAAGAATTTTATGAAGAAGCTTTTATATAGTGGTAAGTGGTGTGCAGTGCACACCTCATATTCGTCGGAAGTGTTAAGCATTTTTATACACTTTTGCATAGTCCTTCCTTAAAGTTTGACGAATGTTTGGAAAAGCCGGAAGTCACATCTACAGAGTAAGAAGTAGAAATATGTAGTAAACCCAGATAAAGCAGTAGCCGGGAAAAATTTCCACAAATTTTTAAAAATTCAATTTTTTTAGTGGGTCTTATCGGACTGTTCATCTGTGCACTCAATTTTAAGTCTCTTTTTCACTTAAAGAGAGTGTTTCTTATTTATTCGGCTAATAGAACAGTTCTGTGGGCACCCCTAAAATACCAATTTTTTATCAACCTTAAAGATATATCCCCCTGTCTCAGTGGGAATTTTTTCTTCTGCACTTCCAAAAACTTTTCGACTTTCCCGAGTGAACTCCCATATCCCCCACCCCTCTAAAAGTTGGTGCTGAATTCATATCAGTCATTATCTAATCTCTATCTATAACTAATTCCCAGAAATAGATATTTCAAAGAATTTTGGTTGGTAAAAACAAAGATTTCAAATTTGTAAGCAAACAGCGAGGACATTTTTTTTGAACAAGAGGTATAAAATTTTAGTAAATCCTCTATACCCTACAGAATTGGATATTGACTTCTTATCAGTCATTATTTAAACGATATATATATCCTATTCTGAGAAATATATATTTTAAGGAGAATTTTTGGTTAAAATATACGTATGTAATCAAATTATTACCACCAATAATTGTTAAAAATACCGAGTGTTACAAAATTGCAGTTTAACTTTAATAAATAAAAATAATTTCAAAGTGAAATTTGAATCTAAATTATCTTTTAAAATTGATTAGTCATTAAAAGTTATATTTCATAAATTTTATAATTTCAGGAGGAAGTGGAAAAGAATTTCACATTGATGTTATTACCGACTCCGTAACGCAAGTTGAATTACTCCGTTTAAGTGATGAACTTGTATTGGGTGGTCCTTCCCAAGCTCTTACTTTGATTGGAAAAGACAAGTATGGTAAGCAGAATATTTTTGTTTATATTACGGAATCTTGAAGAATCTTAATGAAATCTTGAAAATCTGAAAATAACTAACTAAAACTGCTACATATATTTTATTGCGCAATTTTGTAATTGAAAAGTTATTATTCTTGGGATTAGGCAGGTATATTATATTTATGTAGGAATGGAGAAAAATGTGCAGCAATATATTTATAATCCAAATAAGTTTATACGCTGAAATTTCCAGTATAGTTTAATACGCAGTGCACGGAATTTTGCTATAAGAATTGATAAGGATTAGCATGTCGGCGTTAGAAACGACTTGTGAATTTAAAGTTTATATTTTATATTAAAATAATTTGATATATAGGCGGGTAAGCATAGGATTTTATTTTTGTGTCTGGGGTAGCCAAATTGAAGAGTAGTAAATTGAGAAAAACATAGTGTGACTTCTGAACTTTATGGTGTACTGCAAACAAAGGCACAATATTATTGTTCATCATCAACTCGATATTGATAATCTGTTCTCGTAAATGCTTTTCATACATGGTGTAGTTGGGGCGGTCCACCTCAACCATAGAAGAAAATATTATTGCCTCTGTAGTTCAATGGATAGAGCGTTGTCTAGTTTAACGCTGTCCTGGTTAAGAAAGTGTTTTTACAATGGCATCTCGACACAAGTTAACCTTCAGTTAGATGCAGCGAATCATTGAGGTCTCAAAAAGTCCGAGTTTCGATTTTCTCAACGAATTTACGATTAATGGCAGCAATTTTCAATTCATGGCTGTTGTGCCTTAATTGTATAAAATAAAGTGGAGGAACAAAGAGTTTTTTGAGATCTCAAGTTTCAGTTCTCGATTTGAAATCTGAAGGAGGAAAATGCAATGTTCACTTTAATGTTACAAGAAAATATTTTCGTTCCAGTAGCTCAATGGATAGAGCATTGTCTGGTCATTCGAAGATCTGTGGTTTGGGTCATGGAGTTCTGGACAGTGATTTTAAGCATTTGTCATAATTTAAAAGTCGGTACGGATTGGTGTGGACCAATTTCATGCAGTTGAAAGGTTTTAAATAAGCGTTAGAGGTTTTACACAAGGTTTTATAAGCGTCAATAAATAATGGAATTGCTTGATTATAAAACTCTTATGGTACTAAATGATTTTAAACGAAATTTCATGTTAGAGTATCATTAGCGATGCGTGGAGAGACAGTGGCTATTAAAACAACTCTCACTTTAATTATACATTAGAGGAAATCTTTTATGCATACTATTTTAGGCATGGAAATATTTACTGAAGTTTGGTGGACGAATAGAAGGAAAGTAACTCGGTAATGAGTTGCTTTTGTAGATTCTGTCTCCCCAAATTTCCTTTACATTTCGTTACTGCAGAATATGAATGTGTTCAATGTAGGTGCTTCCATAAATAGAAGTAAGGAACTCAAATATAATATAGAATGAATATAAATAGCCTTTTATACCCTGGGAATGTTTCAGAACTCAATTAAGACTATTAACTTCCATTCATTATAAATCCCAAACCAATTATGCATAGTTTTTTGAAACGTGAAATGAATTCCATGTTTGCATTTTCCGGATATTTTATCACGAAAATGTTTCTGTCTTGGTTATGATATTGAATGTATTTTTCTTTTTATCTACACAGTGTTTCAACTTCTAATTACTGTTTGGAGAGGCGTAAATGAAACTAATCCTGATTAGCAGTGCACAAATAGAAAAAATAAGTTTTCACTTATTTTCCCTTGGAAAGAAAAAGCTTTGGAGTCATTAACGGAAACTGATATTTTTCTTTGAACAGGAGTGAATATGGTGTAAAAAAGCCTGCTCTCAAAATTTTGTTTTTGGTAGAATTAACAAATTATGTTTATTTTAAGAATTACCTTGTTGCATTACTTATAGATAAGTTTATATATTAATTTTTAATATATATATATATATATATATATATATATATATATATATATATATATATATATATATATATATATATATATATATATATATATATATATATATATATATATATATATATATATATATATATATATATATATATATATATAATAATAGTAGTTTGAAAATCCAATGAACGAAAAGTAAGAAGATGTAACACGATAAACCTAACTTTTTAAAAACACCCACAGAATAAAATATAATACAGCAAATCATCAATCAAATGTGTAAAAAATACAAAACACAAGCTATCAAGTTACAGAAAATCAACAAAATTCAAAGGTATGGAAACAAAAAAAGAAAAACTTAAACTAAATTCAACTATCTAACTGGCTTACAAAACAAAAGTAAAAATCAACTAATCCTCAAGCAAATGGAAAAAAAATAAATAAAATAAATATCGAATCAACAAGTCAATGAAACATATCATAATACAAAGGTATGGAATCGAAAAAAGTATAACAAACGAAATCAAGCACAAACGCTATACACGTGGACGAGGCTCTAAGCCTAAATCATGAATTGTTAACCTCTACAAAAATCTAATCATGTCCAAGTTTTTTGTAGAAGCAAACACAAAAATGTATGTTTCTGAAGAAATAGATAGATTATATCTATAAACTATTTCTACTTGGACGACATACATAAAGAAGGAATAAAAAAGAAAAAATGGAATACCTGGAAAAAGTACAGCGTATGTACAATCGAGTCGATACCGGGAACACTGATAGAAGAGACCAGTGCTGCCATTCGTAAAGAAAAAATAAAAAACCATTTTCTGTTGCCATTCATAAAAATTGAAAAACAGTTAAGCGAAATGTTAAGAAAAAGTATTAATATACAAAAAGAGCTACTAAAAGGAGGGGCAAATAATAGTAATGCTGAAGTGGAAGAGAATGTAAAAAAAAAAAAAAAAATATGGAGATGTCTGGCTAATATAAGATACTATGAATAGAATCATATGATACTATGAAAAGAATTATAAAAATCCAGCTATTTTAAATTTTTTAACAATACTATTTACTAAATAAGAGGGATATTTATATAAATTGCTACAAATTTTGAGATTATTGATATGCATAGCATGAAATTTTTTATCAGATAATCTATAAATTCTAAAAAGCTGATTGAGTATAATATTTCTAAACAATTGAATCGAGTTACAGGAATTAAATGGTAAGATTTTATTAATATTAAAATTATAAAAGTCTTTTTATTATATAAATTTGTAACAATTCTATTAGAAGGATCAATAAAAAGATTTAAATCCAAAAAATTAACATGTTTACTAATAGTAGCTTCATTAGGAATTAATTCCAAATTGTCTGGATAGTAATGTATATCTATGAGATAATTTTCTGTATGTACTAAGCAAATCAGATCATCAACATATCTGTAAAAAGTATAATCTATTGAAGTAAATGACTTTTCATAATGATAAAGGTATAAATTAGCTAGGATACTGCTACTGCAGCCAACCTGTGGAACTGAGACTTGTAACTATAATTTATTTCCTTGAAAAATATAATTATTGAAAATAACAAAGTGAAGAAGTTTAGGAAAATTTATAAATTTAATTTGATTTGAAAGATGTGTAATATAATCATTATATAGAGCTAAAATTACATCATATAGATCAGATATCTTAATATTATTAAAAAGATCTTTAAAATCAAAAGTTTGAAATCCTATTATTTTTCTAAGATATGTTAATTTATTCTTTAATTCTTTACTATTATTTAGAATATGGTAATTATTGCTAGTCTGGCTTAAACTATTATTTATTAGATTTAAAGAATTTAGTAATAATTTACTCACAGTAATAGAGTAAGTATTATGGCCACTAGTAACTGTTCTAAATTTAATAGGATTTATATGAAATTTTGGAATAAGCACTATATAAGGAAATTTAAGATATTTGTATTTAATATTTAAATCACTATACATATTGATAATTTTCAATTTAATATTATTGATGGAATGTAAATCAGGTTTAAAAAGACTATTATTTTTTAAATAATCTAACAGAAATTGAATATAAAATTTTTTACAGATAATAGCATAATTATTAGAGGCTTTATCAACATAGGTGATAACAAAGGATCTTTGTAAATGGACTGTTTAATATTATCAATATTATATAAAGATCTAGACAATTTAATATCTCTAATAGCATTTTTAATTGATTCTAATATAGTAAATTTCCACATATTAAATGCCTCTAATGGCAGAGCGTATTTACAAGCTAATTTATATATATATTTATCAAGATCTAGATTAATTGATTTTAAAACTTTAAAAGAATTATTACAAGAAGGTATCCTAAATTTAGTACCAAATGACATAATGGTTCTTATCACATTGTCACTAACAATGTCTAAATCTCCTGTAACTATATGCCCCAAGTCTGGATTTAGAAATTTATCAAATTTGTTTAATTTACAAATACATTCACAATCGACAATTGACTGAGAATAATAATCAATAGAGAGCGATTGTGAAACTTCATTATAATTAAATATAGACCTACCAATAGGCTTGTTGTATTTGAATGTCTTTGAAACACATAAATCTCCAATAGGCAATAAATGTTTAAACTTGTTAAACAGATGTCCAAAATTTAGAGAATTATATATAGGATGTTTGAAAGAGATAACACAATAAGAATTAGTAGTTGTATTATTATAATGAAATTGATTTAGTTTTAAATTTAAAAACTGTGATCTTGTAATAAGCAAATCAAAGAAAATATGATTAAAATGTTCATTAGCAAGATTTAATTTTAAAAAAATGGCATAAACCTTATTTAAATGTTTTTTCTTTACCGCAAAAGCCCAGGATCTTATGAATTTCCATTGAAAAGTTCTATTAAATTGATTATGTAGAGTTATAATCTCAGATTTATGTTCATTAAGTAAGGAATGTCCCTTTCCTCGATTAAATCTTTTGAGTTTGATTGATTCACTATAATTTAAATGGGGTTTCAAAAAAAGGTGATTAAAAATAGAATATATATTATCTACAAAATTATTTTTTACAACATTACCATTTAGATACATTTGATTTAATCCATATGGAAAAAGAGTACACTGTGATTTAATATAGTAGTTTACAAAATAAATCCTATCTGCTGATATTGTTTTTATATCTAAAATATGTATAGTAATATTTTCAAAACCGTGTTTGGCAAAGTGTTTATATTCAATTTTATTGGAAGTAGGAAGAAAATTATTATTTAGAATATATTTTTTGACATGATCTCTATATATATATATTATTTTGTTTTGTATTCTAGCTTACTAAAGTGAAAAGTTTGCAGAACAATGTTTGATAACAAACATTTTAGTTTAAATTTGGAAGATAAGTTATTTAAAACTTTTAATACTTCCTTTAAAAATATTTGTCAAAATTTAGAAATTCAGATTTAGTAGAGTGGGCACGAGCCTCCCGTGCTACCCCCCCCCCCCCCCTGCAGCTTCGCCTATGATTTGGATCTTATTTGTCATAGGAATATCGGAGCAGCTTTTGGTTATTTCTTTTTAGAGAGCTCCCCATTTCTTAAAAACAAAGAAATAAACTGATAAACAGTGATCGCTGCTCTTATATAAAAAGTACTAGTGATGCCAAATGACAGAATTTTTTTGTATTACATTTTTTATTTCCAAACGACAGAAATGTGTTTATCAATATAAGACAAAAATACGTTTATTGCCAAAAAGACAGTAATAATGTCTGTGTTGCCAAAAGATAGATGTTATTATTGTTAAAAAAGAGAAAGTTTCTAGGGCAAAAGTATTAAATTTTTTAAAATACACTGTATCAGAACTTACATGATGAACTTACGCTGTATGCTCTCACTAGCTGGAATGAAATTTTCTAAAACCATCTATTTATTATTTAGCTAAAGTTTGGCAAAGGAATTGTAATCAACTTAAAGTTTTCGCTGGCAAACGAATTCTATCGTAATAAAAACATGATTTAAAAATCATTTAGAAGTTACTTCTAAATAATTTTAAACACAGGTTACAATTTGTATTTTATAACACAGGTTACAATTTGTATTGGCGAAATGATGTTTTTTTCATAGTTGGTCAAGGCTAATTTAATTAGTAACTAACCATAACGTTTAAAAGGTAATTGCTTAATTCAATTTATAATTATATTTCTTAATCTTTAATTGATGTAAACAGTTAAAAGAGGTAATTACGAAAAGTAATTTTTATTGACTATTATTTGCAATTGTTATTTGTAGCTATAGTTAATTAATAATGAGGTTAAAACCGCGGAAATACACATGCACCCTAATAAATATGTAGAGTCATCCGTTTGGAATTCTCGGTTTCGCGACCGAGACGCTTGTCTATGATCCTGCCACCATGATTCATATGAAATTCGTACCACATTTTTCTAAACGCATTTTATTTAATTTTAGCGGTCAGAAAGGAAGTTCGAGCCTATAAAAATAAATAAAAAACTAATTCGAAATTAAAAAAAAATTTCATTAGAATTTTTATCAGAGTGTCCTAGGAAGTCTTTTAGCACCTATTAATTTATTTCAAAGATGGACAATAGATGTGAATAATATATATATATATATATAGTATTCTCGCTAACTTATATCTTTATTATTATGAATGTCATTTTATCTCTAATTCATATATTATATATCGATATGTTGACGACTTAATTTGTATTATCATTGATGATTCCTATCCAATTAATATTGATTTTTACCCATCTAACCTAGAATTAATTCCTAATGAGCCTAGCGTTAGTCAAACTGTAAATTTTTAGACCTAAATTTAGATACCCTCAATAATCATGTAATCACCAATCTATATAATAAAAAAGATCCTTACAACTTCACTATCGTAAAACTGCTATCATATCAATCTTGTAATTCTATTCAATTGTTTAGAAACATCATTTTAAACCAGCTATTTCGAATACATTGACTTTCTGATCCTCAGTTTCACTTTCTCCACATCAATAATCTTAAACGCATTTGTCAAAATTACCAATATCCGGAAGTATTTGTAAATAATATTATTAATAATTTCAAATATACCACGTAATAATTTTACACATGCATTATTTATCTTTGATTGGATAACTCATTTTTGTGAATTTCACCCATTCTTATCACCTTACTTACCACTTGGCCTGAGTCTAATACTGTTTACTATTTTCGAAAGACTAATTTCCACTTGTCCTGAGTCCTATACTGATTACTATTTTTGAAAATCTCCATACATATTATGTTTCTTTCAAATGTATTCATTCCGGTGCCCACTCGCATTGACGAAGTGAGGTGAAATGCTCAGTCGCATGTTCAACCTACACGTGGTAGCAGTGCTTGTGAGTTAATATTTCTGTTCGAGGAGGTTTTTTATTTTTCTGATTTGTAATTCAATTGGTTTATTTTTTCTCCTTCCACTAGCCAGTAGACAGTTCCAATGGCGTCTATAGTTAAATACTATCGCCATTGTCAGAAATTGGCTATTCTATCGGTTTTAATTTGAATTGTATGGCTGTCCTAATGAGAATGCAATTTCGAACTAACCGCCCTTTTTTTTTTGTGTAGTTTCAATTGATTGTTCTCAATGTCTTAATCTTCTATCTTGAGCTAATTATTATTGCCTTTTCTCATTTTTGCCGTGTTTTCTTTTTCATTTTTATTTATATTTATATATACCTTTTAATTGTGATTTTTGTATGCTAATATTCTTTTCATCCCCACTTTCCATTGTAGTGATATGTTACCTTCTATTTTTATCTTTTTTCTTGGTCTATAGTTACTTATTTGTAACAGATATGCTAGAGATGGTTTTCTTTTGTACATACAGTGGTTTATGCATAATTTTCGATTAAAATCTTTCAATTTATATATATATATATATATATATATATATATATATATATATATATATATATATATATATACGCATATTTATTTATTTGTTTACTTACTGCGTATTTGTTAATTATCTGCGTAATAAACAATTGTTAATTACAATAAATGTAATCGAAATTACTTCGCCATCCAATCTTGATGCAAGTGCTTCATGTATATGCTACCGGGATTTACTCTATTAGAACACGTACGACTCTGTAAGTAAGGTAATGATGCAAGTACCTAATTTTGGCGACTTAAAAAATGAATTCTTTCAAATTAGGAAGTCGCCAATTGTCTTAAATGGGAAGTACAGATCTAAAAATGTGAGTAGAGCATTTGAATAAATAAATAAATATTAATAAAAAAAAACAACCACCACAAAGCTCTAAATTTTGATAATGTTTCGAACTGCTTGCAAAATTTTGCGAATTATTGACTTAGAAAGTTTAAATTGAGGTAAATATATATATTCGAAAAATGATAAATAATTATTGATTTTTAAATATTTGCAATTTAATGGCAAGATCTCTTCAGACATATCATTATCGATTCGAATTTAATTGAAGAGCTGAATGTGAAGGGGATAATATTTCTTCTAAAAAGTTCAAGAAATGTTTTCTTTTTCCCAATCAGCTGTTCAATTCTTTTATTTATTGCCGAAACCAGAGTTCCAGACAGCTGTCCATCTGTCTGGAAGTTCAGTGAAGGTATAGCTGCTGTGGTTTTCTTTTATTGTTGGACTGGTAGAACAAATTCAAAATCTAAAATTTGCCAAGTTTCAACATGTATGTGTGTAATTGGATATACAGGGTGTCCCAAAAAGATTGAAACGCTCTTTAATTCTTTACCTGTTGGAGATAAGTGGGCAATGTAAATTGCAAAAATGTTGAAAGTAAGGTAGGAAATAAGACTACGTTAATGAAATAGTCCTCCCATTAATTTTCAAAACGTTACACTTTTTAAATTTTTATACGACCCCCCTTAGATAAATTTGGTCAATCAGAAAAGTTTTATTTTTAATGCAACAAAAAAACCCGCATATCTTTAAAATTGACTGAGTTATATTTAATTGCAAATTGAACATTGTGAATGAGGACCATATATCAAATTAGAAATGTAAATTTGTGACAATCACAAAAAAGTTAAAACTGTATGATAATACATAGGAGACATTTTTGCGAATTCCGCGTAGGCTCACGATGCAATCATGGATTCTTAATTACACACACACTTTTCAATAACTAAGTACTTTTTCAATAATTAAGTACTTTTTTATCTAAACAATTTCCATCGTCAATTTGTTTATGATCCCTATTTTCACTGATGAAACAGCCTTTCACATGGTACGAAAAAGTGGCATAAGTCAGATTTTTTCCTTTATCATAATTCAGTTGATTTTAAAGATACAGATATGTGGTTTGTTTAATGATCGTTTTGCTTAATGCAACAAGATCATTAATTAAGATTTGGTCAATCAGAAATAAAAACTTTCTGATTGACCAAATTTGTCTAAGGGGGTCGTATAAAAATTTTAAAAAGTGTAACTTTTTGAAAATTAATGGGAGAACTATTTCATTAACGTAGTCTTATTTCCTACCTTACTTTCAACATCTTTGCAATTTACATTGCCCACTTATCTCTAACAGGTAAAGAGATAAAGAATTAAAGCGCGTTTCAATGTTTTTGGGACACTCTGTATAAATATTTTTCATTACTATCGTGTCAGATAATCTTATAATTCTAATAAAAATGATTGAAATAACAGTTTTAATTAATTCTGAAATGAAAATATTTTAAAATTTGCTTGAAAGGAAATATAATTTTTGATTTCTGGTCGAGTAAGGACTTTTCTAAAATAAAATTGGTGAATCTGCAGTGAATTAAATTTTGTACTCGGGCGCAGTGGTCTATGAGCCAGCGAACATCCCAGGAGGACGCAGTTAGTATTAGTCCAATTGGAACAATCTTGGTGATTAAGCTTAAATGCGTTTATCCATTAATACAACTTTAAAGGGTCTATCCCAGTAGCTCAGTGGATAGGGCGTTGACTGGCCAGGCCGAGATGTGTGGTTTGAATTCAGATTGGGAAATGAGTATTTTACATTGACATCAGAGTAACGTAGATACAGTACATGCCTGTCTACTGTAGTTCTAAAAAAAACCCCTAGTTTCGATTTTTCCAAGGAGCCTATTATTTATGACAAGGATTTTCCAATTCATAAATATTACGAAAAATAAGATGCTATCCTGAATTGAAATAAAAAAATAGTAGAAATCAGAAGATCGTTGAGATTTCAATTTAATCTGAAATTTGAAGACGAATATAGGGTCCACTTTAACAATAGAAAGTAAATTTGTAGTCTCAGCAGCTTAATGCATAGAACTTTAACTAGTCAAAGGAAGATTCATGGTTTGATTCTGGATTGGGATTCTCAACACAGTTTAATGAAAGTTAATTGTTTTGAAATTAAAATTCCTCGTCAGTAACAGCATAAGTAGTTGATTAAAAGCATCAGCCGGTTTCGAAGGCAAAGAACAGCCTTCTTCTTCATGATAAAAGACAGAGCATGCCAGAAAATGCAAGAAGATAGCCTTTTTGCCTTTTCATAACGAGTTAATAGTTGTTGTTTCACTTCTGAAGTTATTTAGAAGTACAGATTAAGATTTATTTCATTAGTGAACAATTCCATGGTGAAAGAAAACTAATCAGTTGCTCGAAATGAATATTTCTAAAAACACCAATGAAAGAAAACGTGAGGCTAAGAGTTTTATATCTTTTGTCTCATTTCTATGACATAATACAGTCAGAAAAAGATGAACTGCAACTTGGAAAACTTTCTCAAAAACCTCAACCGGATACTCCGGAATGTGATATTTGGTTTGCGCCCATCCCAGACAGGTAATTTCCAGGATCAGGCTGGATCACACGAAACGTAAAAAGCCGCTCCGGAAAAATTGCAGGTTTACGTGCCGCAATCGCCACGTCGCAACTACTGCGAAGAAATTGTTTGTTTCATGCAACTCGTGAGCCATCCAAGGTGCTCAGAATGTCCTGGTTGCTAAGCAACCTGCCAATGGCACCTATGACACGTAATGTTTGGAAATCACGTCTGTGTGTACTGGTCCGTAAAATGAAATTCGGGATAAGCCGAAATCCGGATTTATATTTTCTTCTGCTATGGAACTTGGAAGGGTTTCTAAGACTTTATTAGCAGAGGGAAAAAAATTCAGGTGCAATTTTTCCCGTTATACGAAGAAATAGGATTAAATTTAAGGTTTAGATAGTATCTGCAGTTTTTTTACTTCAAAAGAGTCACGCGTTATAACCAAATTAAATATTGACTGTATTTTGGGTCTTTCCTTGTGTGTTGCAATGTTTTTATTAGTTGATGAATATCATAAATGTGTAAAAAGTATTTTATGTATTGTACTTTAAATTTTAATCTAAAATTTGACAGGCTTGAAACATTCTAAAATAATTACTTTTGACGTATCTCATTTTGAGACAATAAATTCATACAATCAACACACTTTTAATATTAAATTACTTGAAAATTGTGTTTTTTACAAGATACATAAAGTTACATGTAAACTTTAATTTATACGATGAAAATTTTTGTTTGAAAATGTGCGCGCACACACGTCTAGCGATATGAGATTAGAAAACATTGATGCTCAACATCACTAGTGTTTGAGTTTCAATGTTTCACGATTTCTAAGAAATTCATGCTATATTTCTTAAAAATACACAATATAACTGTTAAAGAATCCAAGATTCTGGTTGGAGCAATCTGTTTAAATTTTATATAAATTCGAGGTGCTTTAAGCTGGTGAAGTAGAAACTGTTATCAAGTGGGTGTTGCCTTTAGAAAAAATCGAATTGGTACGAAGTTAAATATGATGACGAGCTTTTATGTAAATTATATTCACATATTTATAGAAGACTTTATTTCAAGTTTAATGATACATTTGGTTTTACTGTACGACCCAAGGAGCCAGAATAACGGGCGATGTTCTGATGTTTTTTTGGCAGACTGTATCACCGGGCACATGCTATCCAGTATATCATTCTATTGATGTAAGGATTTTTATAACTATGCATGATACTTTACTTTGCTTGACGATTTAACTAATAATAAATAAGTTTATTATTAGTTTCAAATTTATGTTCGTGCCCATTTGTAAAAGTTGGCATAGTCTCAGCTATTGTATGAATTGTTTACATTACGCTCTATGGAAAATGAGAATATTTTATTTCTTAAAGTTTACATTTACAATTTGTTATATTGTAACATTTCTGAAATATACCCTATAGATATAGATGAAAGTATATAAAATGTGAATAACATTTGCCCCCTTTCTTTCTGTAGGACATACATTTACAAGTATAAACGGATTAGAAGTTCAGTGGCAAATAACACATTATTTGGGTGAATCTGTAGAACCAACAGAGGAAAAAGTCATCAGGTATTTTATAAAATTTTGTCTTCTTTAAATATACTAGGAGGCTCCGTCTCTCCCCTGCTCGCTGACGCTCGTTAACCTCCGTAACTCGCTTCGCGAGCTCTTTCGTACCGTTTGATACGCATCTGTAATACATCCGTTGGGACTTCGCCAG
>OX578133.1:121043574-121208574 GCA_951213105.1 Amaurobius ferox | reverse complement strand
TAACTTACCACTATCACCTAACTTACTTTTCTTATCACCTAACTTACCACTTGGTCTGAGTCTAATACCGTTTACTATTTTCGAATGACTATTTTCCAAGGTCTACCCAACTCTAAATTTTTTAGACCTAAATTTAGATACCCTCAATAATCATGTAATCACCAATCTATATGATAAAAAAGATTCTTACAGCTTCACTATCATAAAGCTGCTATCATATCATTCTTGTAATTCTATTCAATTGTTTAGAAACATCATTTTAAACCAGCTATTTCGAATACATCGACTTTCTGATCCTCGGTTTCACTTTCTCCACATCAATAATCTTAAACGCATTTGTCAAAATTACCAATATCCGGAAGTATTTGTAAATAATATTATTAATAATTTCAAATATACCACGTAATAATTTTTCACATGCATTATTTATCTTTGATTGGATAACTCAATTTTGAGAATTCACCCATTCTTATCACCTAACTTACCACTTGGCCTGAGTCTAATACCGTTTACTATTTTCGAATGACTATTTTCCACTTGTCCTGAGTCCTATACTGATTACTATTTTTGAAAGTCTCCATACATATTATGTATCGTTCAAATGTATTCATTCCGGTGTCCACTCGCATTGACGTAGTGAGGTGAAATGCTCAGTCGCTTGTTGAACTTACACGTGGTAACAATGCTTGTGAGTTCATATTTCTGTTCGAGGAGGTATTATTTTTCTGATTTGTAATTCAATTGATTTATTTTTCTCCTTCCACTAGCCAGTAGACAGTTCCAATAGTGTCTATAGTTAAATACTATCGCCATTGTCAGAACCTGGCTATTCTATCGGTTTTAATTCGAATTGTATGGCTGTCCTGATGAGAATGCAATTTCGAACTAACCGCCATTTTTTGTGTAGTTTCAATTGATTGATCTCTATGTCTTAATCTTTTATCTTGAGCTTATTATTATTGCCTTTTCTCATTTTTGCCGTGTTTTATTTTTTATTTTTATTTATATACTTTTAATTGTGAATTTTGTATCCTAATATTCTTCTCATCCTCCTTTCCATTGTAGTGATATGTTACCTTCTATCTTTATCCTTAGTCTTGGTCTATAGTTACTCATTTGTAACAGATATGATAGAGATGGGTTTTATTGTACATACAGTAGTTTATGCATAATGTTCGATTAAAATCTTTCAATTTATATATATATATATATAATAGTAGTTTGAAAATCCAATGAACGAAAAGTAAGAAGATGTAACACGATAAACCTAACTTTTTAAAACACCCACAGAATAAAATATAATACAGCAAATCATCAATCAAATGGATAAAAAATACAAAACACAAGCTATCAAGTTACAGAAAATCAACAAAATTCAAAGGTATGGAAACAAAAAAGAAAAACTTAAACTAAATTCAACTATCTAACTGGCATACAAAACAAAAGTAAAAATCAACTAATTCTCAAGCAAATGGAAAAAAATCGAATCAACAAGTCAATGAAAAATATCATAATACGAAGGTATGGAATCGAAAAAAGTATAACAAACGAAATCAAGCACAAACGCTATACACGTGGACGAGGCTCTAAGCCTAAATCATGAATTGTTAACCTCTACAAAAATCTAATCATGTCCAAGTTTTTTGTAGAAGCAAACACAAAAATGTATGTTTCTGCAGAAATAGATAGATTATATCTATAAACTATTTCTACTTGGACGACATACATAAAGAAGGAATAAAAAAGAAAAAATGAATACCTGGAAAAAGCACAGCGTATGTACAATCGAGTCGATACCGGGAACACTGATAGAAGAGACCAGTGTTGCCATTCGTAAAAAAAAAAATAAAAAACCATTTACAGTTGCCATTCATAAGAATTGAAAAACAGTTAAGCGAAATGTTAAGAAAAAGTATTAATATACAAAAAGAGCTACTAAAAGGAGAGGCAAATAATAGTAATGCTGAAGTGGAAGAGAATGTAAAAAAAAAAAAAAAAATGGAGATGTCTGGCTAATATAAGATACTATGAATAGAATTATATGATACTATGAAAGGAATTATAAAAATCCAGCTATTTTAAATTTTTTAGCAATACTATTTACTAAATAAGAGGGCTATTTATATAAATTGCTAGCAATTTTGAGATTATTGATATGCATAGCATGAAATTTTTTATCAGATAATCTATAAATTCTAAAAAGCTGATTGAGTATAATATTTCTAAACAATTGAATCGAGTTACAGGAATTAAATGGTAAGATTTTATTAATATTAAAATTATAAAAGTCTTTTTTATCATATAAATTTGTAACAATTCTATTAGAAGGATCAATAAAAAGATTTAAATCCAAAAAATTAACATTTTTACTAATAGTAGCTTCGTTAGGAATTAATTCCAAATTGTCAGGATAGTAATCTATATCTATGAGATAATTTTCTGTATGTACTAAGCAAATCAGATCATCAACATATCTGTAAAAAGTATAATCTATTGAAGTAAATGACTTTTCATAATGATAAAGGTATAAATTAGCTAGCTTACTGCTACTGCAGCCACCCTGTGGAACTCCTGAGACTTGTAAGTATAATTTATTTCCTTGAAAAATATAATTATTGAAAATAACAAAGTGAAGAAATTTAGGAAAATTTATAAATTTAATTTGATTTGAAAGATGTGTAATATAATCATTATATAGAGCTAAAATTACATCATATAGATCAGATATCTTAATATTATTAAAAAGATCTTTAAAATCAAAAGTTTGAAATCCTATTATTTTTCTAAGATATGTTAATTTATTCTTTAATTCTTTACTATAATTTTCAATTTAATACTATTGATGGAATGTAAATCAGGTTTAAAAAGACTATTATTTTTTAAATAATCTAACAGAAATTGAATATAAATTTTTTTACAGATAATAGCATAATTATTAGAGGCTTTATCAACATAGGTGATAACAAAGGATCTTTGTAAATCATTAATGGAATGCTTAATATTATCAATCTATATAAATAAAAATGAAAATCTGCCTGTCTGTCTGTCTGTCTGTCTGTCTGTCTGTCTGTTTGTCCCATCATCACGGGAGAACGGCTGAACCGAATTTGATGAAATTTTGTGGGTAGCCTAGAAATAGCCCCACTTAAAATTATATCTGTGTTTTGAGTTTTTACGACCAGTGGTTCTCGAGATATTAGTAAAAAACGAAATTTTCGTTTGTCTCATCATCACGGGAAAACGGCTGAACCGAATTTAATGAAATTTGGTGGATAGCCTTGAAATAGCCCCCCATAAATTTTGCCCAAGTTTCGAGTTTCTAAGACTAGGGGTTGTCGAGATATTAATGAAAAACGGAACTCCTAAAAGCTTGAAAATCGTTTGAAAGTGAATTAAAATTTAATCTCTGAGTTTGATGGGAGATTTTTTGCGCTAATTAGTCACTTTCTGAAAACATGAACTGTTTGAAACATGATTTAAAGGGGAAATCTATCTCCATGTTTTATTTAAAACAAGATTTTACGCTTGAAAATCGTTTGAAAGTGAATTAAAATTTAATCTCTGAGTTTGATGGGAGATTTTTTGCGCTAATTAGTCACTTTCTGAAAACATGAACTGTTTGAAACATGATTTAAAGGGGAAATCTATCTCCATGTTTTATTTAAAACAAGATTTTACGGAACAATGAGAAGTATAAAGAAATCAAAATGGTTATTTAATTTCGCAGTTTATGATATAAGACATGACATATTTAACATGATATAAGATTCTATCTTATAGCATGTTACTCAGAAACGCAATTAAATTAAATCTGTCTGTTAATTTTAGTAATTATTTTTTGGATTTGAATAATAAATAAATGGATATAAAAATATATTTTAGAAAAGAACGATTTGATTTTTCTTATAGCATTTTTGACTGGATAATATCAATTACGGTCTTCAGGTTTAGAAATTATTATTATTGATATTTTCGGGGATTATTGATACAGGGATTATTGATATTTTCAAGTTATTATGCAATTATTTTATTATGACAAAAATTGTTTAAACTCACATATTGTATGTTGTACGAATAATCTTCTACAAACACACGTGTATATCCTTTAATCTACGAGAATATAAGTAGTACAGGTATATTGACATATGTTTTGATATATATTGGCATATATTGGAATCAATTACGACCTTCTGGTATAAAGAGTACGGATATTATTGATATTTTCAATTTATTACGTCATCTCTTTTATTTTGGCAAGTATTTTTGAGACTTATATTGTAATACGGGTAATCTTCTACTAACACATTGGCATATTTTCTAATCTGCGACAATATGATTAGTACTGGGTTGCATATATTGATTCAATTCCTTTTTTTTCTTCTGAAAATTTGCTTACAAAATGGGCCAGGATGTTTTGATCTGCCCGTGAAGATAATTTTGCATAGTGAGAACATACATTCTTAAACTTCTCTTTAGGAGCAATAAATTTAATATTTTAACAGAATTTGTTCATGATTGCGAACTATAAGTTTCTTTATATTATATACTCCGTACGACGAACTGGTGTGCTGTTAGTGGTTAATAAATTATAACATTTTATGAGGTCAAATCATGTTGTTCGGCATCGCAATTAAATTTAATGAGTTTGTTAATGTTTTTATTATTTTTTTTCGATTTGAATAATAAATAAATGGATAAATGGATATAAAAGTATATCTTATGTATGAACGGTTTGATTTTTCTTTTAATTATATTAATTGCTGACTGCGTACATCAATTTCATTTATTTTGGCAAAGAGTTTTCAAACTTATATCGTATTTAGCTACTAAACTCATATATTGTGTTTAGCCAATAAATTCATTTAGCCGATTGTTGAAACAGAAAAAGAGTAGAGCGGGTATATCTTCTAATACAATTGTAGGGTTTTCATTTAGTATATTGAAACGGGATAAGGATGTTTCATTCAGATCTGCAAAACGATAAAAATATATTTTAGAAAAGAACGATTTGATTTTTCTTATAGCATTTTTGACTGGATAATATCAATTACGGTCTTCAGGTTTAAACATTATTATTATTGATATTTTCGGGGATTATTGATTCAAGGATTATTGATATTTTCAAGTTATTATGCAATTATTTTATTATGACAAAAATTGTTTAAACTCATATATTGTATGTTGTACGAATCTTCTACAAATACACGTGTATATCTTTTAATCTACGAGAATATAAGTAGTACAGGTATATTGACATATGTTTTGATATATATTTTCATATATTGGAATCAATTACGACCTTCTGGTATAAAGAGTACGGATATTATTGATGTTTTCAATTTATTACGTCATCTCTTTTATTTGGGCAAATATTTTTGAGACGCATATTGTAATACGGGTAATCTTCTACTAACACATTGGCATATTTTCTGATCTGCGACAATATAATTAGTACGGGGTTGCATATATTCATTCAATTCCTATTTTTTCTTCTGTAAATTTGCTTACAAAAGGGGGCAGGATGTTTTATTCTTCAGATCTGATCGTGAAGATAATTTTGCATAGTGAGAACATATATTCTTAAACTTCTCTTTAAGAGCAATAAATTTAATATTTTAACATAATTTGCACATGATTGCGAACTATAAGTTTCTTTAAATTATACACTCCGTACGAATAACGGGTGTGCTGTTAGTGGTTAATAAATTTTAACATTTTAGGAGGATATATCATGTTGCTCGGCATCGCAATTAAATTAAATGTGTTTGTTAATGTTTTTATTATTTTTTTTCGATTTAAATAATAAATAAATGGATAAATGGATATAAAAGTATATCTTATGAATGGACGGTTTGATTTTTCTTTTAATTATATTAATTGCTGACTGCGTACATCAATTTCATTTATTTTGGCAAAGAGTTTTCAAGCTTATATCGTATTTAGCTACTAAACTCATTTATTGTGTTTAGCCAATAAATTCATATAGCCGATTGTTGAAACAGAAAAAGAGTAGAGCGGGAATATCTTCTAATACAATTGTAGTGTTTTCATTTAGTATATTGAAACGGGATAAGAATGTTTCATTCAGATCTGCAAATTCAAAGCTACGAATTTGGAGGGATATCGCTAATTTGACAACTTTTCTTAAACTTTGACAAATTGACGGAAATGTCGCCAAATTGATATAAACGACACACAAACAGCTGCCATAAACTTTCGGGTTGGTCGTGTGGCTTGGGTCTTCTACATATCAATGAAATTTTTTTTTGTTTTGTTAGAAGAGAGTACTGAAATGATGTTTGGTTAGCATTTATCTGTCAGACCAACCATCCTACTTAGTAATACATTTAGCGAATTTTTAAAATGTCACCAAATTGATAAAAATGTTTTCAAATTTATAAAAATATCTTGAAATTGATAAAATTGCGCTACATAAATGATATTAATTGTTTTTTGTTAGGGGATAGTATTGTGATGATATTTCGTCAATTTGTCGCAAAGTGGAACTGTCAGTTCTACAGTCCCACTTGGCGATAAATTTGGCGATTTTTTAAAATCTCGCTAATTTGACGAAACTGTCGCCAAATGTTCCATAGAAATATAACTATTTAGACGATATTTTTTCTACCAATTTATTTGAAGCAAATGATATCATGTCGCTTAGCAACGGATTTAAATCCAATGTGTTTATGCGGCAGACGATTTTTATTAAATCCTTTCCGATTTGAATAATGAAGATATGTATATAAAATAAATTTCATTGCCATTTCATTTTGGACTGGATAATATCAATTATACTCTTCAGGTTTAAACATTATTATTATTGATATTTTCCGGAATTATTGATTCAGTGATTATTGATATTTTTAAGTTATTACGCCATTGTTTTATTGCGGCAAAAATTGCTGACACACGCATATTGTACGTTGTACGAGTAATCTTCTAGGAATGCACGGGTATATCTTCCAACCTACGAGAATATAAGTAGTACAGGTATATTGGCATATATTTTGACATATATTGGCATATATATTGGAATCAAGTACAGTCTTCTGGTATGAAGATTACGGGGATTAATTATATATTCAATTTATTACGTCGTCTGTTGTATTTTACCAAAAAACATTTGTGACTCATATTGCAAAACGGGTAATCTTCTACTAATAATCGGACATTATAAGTAGTACGTGTATATCTTCCCATATAATTTTAGCACTTTAATTTTGACATATATTGGAATAAATGACTGTCTTCAGATTTAAAGATTACGGGTTTATTGGTATTTTCAATTTATACATGTAATCTACTAATACAGGTTATATTTTCTAATATTCACGTATATAATTAGTACGGGTCCCATACAATTTTAACGCTTTTATTTTGCATATATTGATTCAATTCTATATTTTTTTTTTATATTTGCTTACATAAGGGGTCCAAGATGTTTCATTCTTCAGATATGTCCATGAAGATAATTTTATATAGCGAGAACAGAGATTCTTAAACTTCTTTTTAGGAGCATTATATTAAATATTTTAACAGAATATTTTGATTAAACATGTCATTTAGTATACTATAAGAATTTGGGCATGATTATGAATTTCAAGTTTCTTTATATTATATACTCCGTACGAAGAACGGGTATGCTGCTAGTATTATATATATATATATATATATATATATATATATATATATATATATATATATATATATATATATATATATATATATATATATATATATATATATATATATATATATATATGTATATATATATATATACATATGTATATACATATGTATATATGTATATATATATACATATATATCAAAGTAGAATTATATATATATATATATATATATATATATAATTCAGAAATGATATATATATATATATATATATATATTTTTATACATATATATTATAATTAAATATATATCAATGCCTAATAAAACTATCTTCTTTTACATTTTGGCATTGATTTTTAAAGATAAATCATATACGTAATTTATCTGTTTTTACAACATTTCAGTATATGACATATAGCAGTTCACTACGTGACAAATACGATCTGTATGCGTTAGTAATGGGTTGTTTCTTCAGGTGGATTTGGTTAAAAAAAAACCATTCTATGAAATGAAACTTCCAAGAAACTTAGATTTTAATATTTTCAAAAATGCAAGAAGATGCAGATATTCGTTATGACACTTTTGCAAAAATAAATAAAAACATTCTTAATATATAGCTTTTACATTTATTTACATTATATTTATTTACATTACATTTATTTACATTACATTTATTTACATTACATTTATTTATATCAAATTCATTTGTATTAATATACTTATACATAAAGTTAATCAGTAGAGTGCCTATTACAATTTCAATCATGAGGATAGAAACATATTTTGTACGTGCGTTCTTCAAAATGTAGTATCTTGATAACTCTACAAATTTATAGTGTTAATTTAAGATAATTTATAGTGTTAAGTAAGATAATTAAAATATATCTTCTTTATCTATAAAATGAAGTAAAGGGATATTTTTAACCCCGCGGGATACTTAAATTAAAAAAAATAATTTCTGATATCCCAGGATGTAAAAAATACCCTGGATTGCAATCTCAAAATTATATCTTAGCACAAACTATTTCTTGCACGCATCCAAAGCGAGCGGACGCAATCTCGCAGTTTCTTTTTTCTAAAACCGCCAAATCTATCGCCAAAATGTAGTAAAACGCAGTTTAAGATTTATGAATATTTTTTTATAAATACATTGATAGAATAATTTTTTCGCGAAGCTCAGCAATATCTCCTACAATTACAATTTTTTTTATCCTCCAAAGCTTAGGAGTAGCAGAAATAATTAAAAACATGTATTTTTTCTTTCAAGGACGTTTGGCCATTCACCTTCTCCCATTGAACTACAGGGGAAACGGAACGCTCTGGGCGGGAAGAGTCCCTGAAGTCACATGACAACGGTTTCGGTCTTGCGTTAGGGTTGCCGAGGCTTTCTCTACTTGGTTGCTCCTCGAAGACTGCCGCTCACTGTCTGCAGTAGCTCGCTTCGCGAGAGCCTTCGTCCCATCTGTTATGCAGGTATAATATGTCCGTTGGGGCTAAACTTATTATTCGCTGACGCTTTTCAACCCCCGGATGTCGCTTCATGAGTTCTTTAGCCCCTCGCGCAAATAAACATTTAAACATTTTCATGGTACAGGGAATGACACAATTTCTGTTTCCACCCTCATTGTCTTCCGGTCTAAATTGGGTGTATATTTCCGTCCACCCAAACCTTACACCTTCGTGTAAGTCGGACAGTCTGGGTAGTACAGCTGATATGCATCTAGCGTATACCAATAGAGATGAAAAGAGCTACTGTAAGATTGCATCTATAATCTTACATAACATTGATTGGGAAAGCACTTATAAATAATAAATGTAGAACTAACTCATTTTTATACTGTAAAATGTTTTCGATCATGCTAGTTTTCAAATCATTAGTTTTTAGATATTGCAAAATTGTTAGGCTCGTCATACACATATAGTTTGGAGACAGACCAAACTTTGATAGTTATGCCTGTTTGTCCAGTGCCCTACACACGCACATAGTGGACTGTTGGTTTATTGTCTTTCAGTCAACACCGGAATCTTGTTGTGAGTTGAATGGAGTGTAGTAGATCAGTGTTGGTAAAATATGTTATTAATTGATGAATTGCTGTCTGGATCAATGTTTGAAAATACTTCCATTATCTTTTCTTGGTCCACAAGGAAGAGCTGTCCAAGGTAATACAATGACCTTGGTGTGTAGATATTTCATCTGTACCCATCCCCTGATTTTTTGGAATTTAAGAGTTTCTTGTATTCTTTTCGGAAAATGCTACGAATACTGTTTGTCTTTAGTAGTGTCCTTTGTTACTTGGTAATCAACAGTATTATTTTTTGAAGAAGAGCAGAATAGGTCCTCTCCTCCACTATATGCTTTGTTTTCCAAAGATAAAAAAATCTTTTGAACACGTGTGGCCACGGCTACAATAGGGAAATACAACGTAAAAATTACTCAAACGCAGAACATTTTTGAACAAAAATAATACAAACACAGACAATGCAACGCATGCAAACCTGCGGATTACTCGGCCAGAAGCAAGTATTCGGCCAGAAACAATTACTCGGCCAGAAGCTCGGCCAGAAGCACCTGCGAGTACTCGGCCAGAAGGTCACACCAAGCATGTCAGTTTGACCTCAGGGCCAGCATGGCTGGCCGGTAGAGCTACGCGTATTCTTATAGCTTGATGTAAAATTTGCTTTTCCACACAAGGAAAACTGCGTATAAGTAAGTATTTCCACTGCGTATAAGTAAGCTAGAGTCGCTATAGACACTCTTATTTTGATGTATTTAGACATTTAAAGCATATGTATATTTTTTCCCCAAATTATATTTCAATAAAAATAAATGCCAAATTTCAGCCTAGTTACACACTGTGATAAAAGTAAAATATTTAACAGCTTGAGAGCGAACTATAATAATCTTAAACAATGGAATAAATCATTATATAATTAAAAATATACTTTATAACACATTAATTCATTTGGACAACAGTACGAATATTTACTTTTTATGACTTTTATCACTTTAGATAAAATATGCAAAATAGCTTCAATTAATGCATATCTTTTTTATTAACAATATTGTTGCTTTAGAAAATGTGAAAAAAGGTACATATTAGTATTAGCTTTTTCTAAATTATCTATTGTATTTTCTTTTAAATAAAACATTGCTATTAAATTGTGTATTCATTAAAAGTTATTTGATATAGTGTACTTATTTTTTCCAAAAATGTTTTTGAAAGATTGAGGGTTTTCCCTCTGAAGATCTGCCTGCAGACAGGCAGTCATATATACAATTCAAAAACCCACCAATTTGTGTTCAGAGATATTCAAAATATGTAAATCTATCAAAATCTGGGTGTAATGTTTGATCTTAACATGATACTTTCCTGTTACACAGACAAACACACACAAAAAAGCTACTAATAGGGAAAATATACCACTTTTCTTACCTATTAATATGCAACTATTTCTTTGTCAGAGTAATGAACAAATCTGGTAAAGCAGATTTTTATTTGTTTGTATTGAGGTGCAAAATTGTTTCTTTTAAAATGTAAAATTCAATATTAAAGAAAAATTTATTGAACTATTTGCTTAAATGTGCTTATTTTTAAATATAAACTATAAATCACAATAAATAAAACGGATGCTTGTGAGAATAAAACTTTCAGTGCTTCCTTAAAGAAAGCAGACCTATGAAGACAGGCGACTACAATTGTTTTGAAGGTGCTTTATAGCCCTCGTGTTCAAGTCTATTTGGCCTGAAGTCTATTGGGGGGCCTTCTTTTTCGACCTACTCGAAGATGTAAGGTATCTGTTTGGATGGCCGTGAAGTGCCACCCAATTTAGTCCGGAACTCAGTGTGGGCGGCATCCACAGGAACCGTATCCTTCTTCCCCTACTACCAACCTATCGGAAGGACTTACGGATCCACATATTTAACGTGCCCGTAATCCGTGTGAACACGGGGACAGTTTGGGCAGAGCTGGGAATCGAACTCGGGTCGTCTAAGTGCAATCCTCGCGCTCTAACCACTGGGCTGTCCTACTAATTGGTCTTCTTCTGGCTTTTTTTCTTCAGGTCTATTTGGCCTGAAGGTGAGGACTGTAAAAAGCCTTCGAAACAATTATAGTCACCTTTCACATGCCTGCTTTCTTTAAGGAAGTATTGAAAGTTTTATAAACTATAAACTTACAATTGAAATAAAGAATGCCTAATTTCCCCTTAAAATCTCATATTGAACTTATCCAAGACAGCAATATCTTGACAAATGTGACACACCAGAGATATAACCGTATTTATTTCCTTGGATTATATTTCGCCAAATAACGAGGTACAAGAACGAGGTATGGGAACTGACAATTTCAGTTCTTCCACGTAGCCGATATAAAATTCGTATGCAATTTAGTTCTGTCTACACGAAGTTGCAAAGACCAAGTTCAAAATGAATTCACCAGAAAGGGGCGCTCCTCAAAATAAAGAAATAAAGAGGACACGCCCATTGCAGATAACACTATCCATGGGCTGGTTTCGCGCTTATTAGGCGCTCATCAGAATGGAATAACATTTAATCGCAATGGCAGGGGAAAAAAATAATAAAAAAATAAAATCTTTCGATTTACCTCGTACTATTATTTTCATCGTACTATTATTTTTGCTTCAAATTAAAAAAGAAATCATTGATTATTTACACGTCTTGAGAATGCAGGATTTAATTGATTAACTATCATAAAACAGTACATAATTTTCTTCGTGATGGTTTTAATTTTGAAGTTGCAATTTCTCTTAAAATGTAAGAATGTCAAATATTTTAACATTATGTTATTATCTGCGTTTTAATTCGTTATATTAATTTAAATTTATCCTTTTGCCTTCTAGAATAGAAATTCGTGTAGGTTGCAAAGAAGCATTTTCTTCTGTACTGTAAAAGATATTGAGTGAAAATATAAATATGTCAGTGATTTCTATGGGTAGCCCTATTCCTGCGTCAGTGAGAATGTATATATATAGTTGTAGTGGTTCGAAATCCATTTTTAAACTATAGCTTCCTATAACAGTCCTTGTATTCATGAAAAAAGCACCAAAAAACTTCCAATACAGTCTATTTTAAGAGCCTCAATTCATTGGCCGAAGCATACATTCTTTATTTAACAAGTACACTTTTCACCACCGAATTTTATTTTACAATACTCCTTTATTTCTTGGTAAATATTCGAATGCTATCATTCGAAATGAAATATGAAGAGAGATTACATATTCCCTTTCATGCTTTCTCACCAGGAATAAATACTATTCAATCTTAAACATACATTATATTTTTATTATTGTTCAAATTGTGTTGATAAATCCTCTTCTAGGAACTAGCATCTATTCTGTTTAAACGAACTCTCGATGCGAATCGTAAAACGTTACGTATCACTGATTTTAGTTTCATTTGGTGTTGAATTGAGTTTAAGGTAAGGGATTTGAAAAGATATCTTTATGGATTGCATTTTGAGAATTTTTACTCTCGGATTCTTTTACTTAAAGAATAAGAGATTTTCCTTCCACAAAACTATAAAACTTTCCCATGAATATTATGAGTACTGCAAATCGTTTATTTAAACATCGTGTTTAATAACTTCTTATTGCTCACAAATAGATATATGCGATTAACTAACTCTAAATGATGTAAAAATTATTTAAAGCTGTAAACTGCATTTGAGGGGAACAATACTTTTATTTATTTATAAAGTTTATTTAGGGCCATAGCCTTGCTTTGCTGATTTTAATTGTTTATCGGGTGTGTTTGATGAATTTATCACGTGTTTAACCTTGTGTGCCAGCACAGCCGAAGTCTGGAATGTGGCCGATTATCAGAAGTTAGTGTATATATTTTATTTTATTTGTAACTTTGCTAACGTATAAAGCATGAAACTTTATTTGCAAATTTTGGTCTCCGGTTTCCTGTCTCCCCAAATCCTCCCAATTGGAAAAATAAAATACAATGAAAAATCATATATGTAATACAGCACTTAACCCTTTATTCCCTGTTTTAACATACATGGTGTAAGTGCAAGAATGGTGAAAGAGTTGAATATATACAATCAGAGAAATCAACAGAAGGAGGGAGGCCTTTATTGGCCGCCAAAAATTGTGAGAATATCACACTCAAGAATATAAGTACAATAAAACAAAAAGTATTTCCGAAACCGTGTACGTTCTCAAGGGCCATACTTGATTCGGAGATAGTGAAAATCTACGTTTCTGTGTACATAACTGTAATATTTATTACAGAAATTATGCACATGGCCTGACGTAGAATAATGGAGATATTGGATCAAAATTAACAATAAACAAGAAACAACTAAATACATAAGCCTGATCAATGCAAATGTATAATAATGTAACACAGAAAAATTCAAATTGAATAGTTATATACAATATATATATATATATATATATATATATATATATATATATATATATATATATATATATATATATATATATATAAATTAGTAAATCCAAAGTTAGAATGTATGTAGTAACTCATATATATATATATATATATATATATATATATATATATATATATTTATATATATGTATATATATATATATTTATATATATATGTATATATATATATATTTATATATATATATGTATGTATATATATATATATATATATATATATATATATATATATATATATGCATATGATTTAGTCGCAATTTTCTTAATACATCCTAGAAGCCTTAATACATTTTAAAGAGGTCCAATGTAACTATTTTTAAAATTTTTGAAATTGCATTAAGTGCAAATGTATCGTATAATTTTTTTGAGAAAAAGTGCATAAAAAACCCGAAAAATATGAAATAAATTCTATAAGAAAATTATTTTGAAACTCACACGATACCATTACTTATATGACTAGTGGGCTCTGCCCCCTGCTTGCTCCGATTGCGCAACCCCCTTCGGGAGGCTTCGCCTCCTACTCGCTGCGCTCGCAGAGCTCTCTTCATATCTATTTTTCATAAAAATTATATTTTCAAAAATCTCTTTTCTATACCTGCTTATTTTCACCAGGACGGAAAAGCAGGGATTTTTCTTAGCCCAGGGAATCCAAATACTGAATTCCTTGATCATGAGCTCGCTTACCGAGCGATTTCATGCCAAACTGAAGATTAAATCGGTAAACGGTTTATTTCATCGTATTACCCTATTATTTCTCTATAAATGTACCAAATTTCATAATTTTGTATGCTCTAGTTTTTACGGTACGAGACATAGAAATCGCTAGATGTGCCGATATGAAAAAAAAATTTCACTTTAGAAGTGCATAAAAAGTAAAATATCTCAAAAACTACATTGAAATTTAAAAAAGGGACTCCCTCCTTAAAAAGTTCACCCATGTAGGTACCTGCCTGCAAAAATTTGTGGTCTTGTTATTGTTAATCTATCCAGGACGCGAACTTGCAGCTTGAACTTTGACATTAAATATTTCTTAAACTACAATATATATATATAAAGACGGTTTTTTTCAGCGTATTTACCAAAACCTTTTTATAAGTGTACCAAATTTCATATTTTTGTGTGCAATAGGTTTTGCGGTGCGAAGCAAAGAATCTCGAGAAATGAGAAATTTGCCAAACAGCGGCAGTTACTTTTACTTATATTATGTAACTTATGCATGAACAGATCAAGAGCGTGCAAATTTTTGAAGTAATTCTATACTGTTGCCAGTATGCAAGTCATATAGGCATGTTATATTGGAAAATGATACTGCAATCAGAGTAATTGTTATTAAAAATATTTAAAATTTGCCTGTCTTAAAAATATATGGAAATACGCATTAAGGTTTTATTGAATTGTGAGGTGAGAGGGCAGTAAGTAAACCAATGCTTATGGAGGAAGAACCAATTAATATGTTTTCGATTTCATACGTTTCTGAATAAGTTTCACCTCACTTTTTAGGCAGGTAACATAAATATATAAAGTTTTGATTTGTATAAAATTCGCCAGTACATATTTTCAAAGGAGCTGATGAAAGCTTATGTAATCAAAGACGTAATTATAAACCCCATATTTGTCTGCAGAGGTTACTAATATCCCATTATGAAGGTCATTCGACATTGTTGAGAAGAAAAAGATAAAAAAAATTAGCACACCAGTTTGTAGTTATTCATTCGTTACACAATCCTAAAGATTTGAAGGTTGTCATTCCATTACGCTTGTGGCAAAGTCAGCGGAGACACAAGGGTAACAAGGGGTTTGGGGCAGACCCGAGTTGTGAGGGTAAAACTTTGAAAGTATTAATAAATTTTAAAATATTTTGACATATTTTGCTTGGATTTTTTAACAAAATATCTCAATATGTTTTATTTATGTAATGAAAGAACATGGATTTGTTTTTAAAGAAAATCCATTGTTATTAAAATTTTTATACAGTATATCAACATTTTAATTTCTGGGACGTACCGAATCGGGTTTCAATATTCTGGTTTATCATCTCCGCCGAGTTGTTATGAATAGGGGACGACAATCAAAAGAAACACTATCTTAGGCTTGGATTTGAATTTTTGATATCTTTCATCAACTCGCCAAATGTAATATTTAACCCCTAAATTTTGAATTCACTTTAATTTAAAACATTTTTAAAAATTCTCGAAGTCAAAGATTCTAAAGTTTACAAGAAAAGTCGTGTTTATAGACTCATGGTGTTTGCATTTCTATATTTTATATTGCATTTGATTGCCTATTGCATAGAAATAATGGGCTATTGCACCGAAAAGTTTTGCAAAAAATATTGCGAAACTTTTTTGCAATATTTTTGTATCCCAATAGGTATAAGAATATAGCAAAAAAGTTTTGTAATATTGATGATGTCCTTATATGGAAATATTAAAATGAACTTTTAATATTTCTAAAAAGTTTTTTAAAGTTATCAGAAACTTAAAAAAAAATAGTAATCGCTAATATTTTCCCCAGCCTAACAACAATCGCCAAAAATAAATATTTTACTTTAAATTCTAAAAAAATGGGGTCAACCGTGGGACCCTATCTGATTTTCTGCAGTTACTGAAATATTAAATTCATTCTCCTAACGAATAAATAGCACGGGACGCAGAGTCACTGAGACGAAGCGCAAAGAGCTGGGAAGGCCTTACACGGCACCTTTCCGGCTGTCATATCTTTTAAATAAACCAGATGCCAGTGAAAGGTTCAGAAAACATGTGCTTAGGCCAATTTATGAGATGCTACTATTTATAAAGCGAACTAGCTTCCTGCTGAAACGACAATATTTATTTTCGTACACTAGTTACAATATTTAAATAGTCTTCAAATATGAATGATAAATAAATTACAGCTATTGTATAAAGAAATTGAGTAAAACTGATTTTTGTAAAAATTTGAGATATTTTATATTTTTATTGACTGATTATTTGATCATAATTAACTTGAATTCGAACTGATTTAAAGAACGCATTGATTTAACGAACAGAAATCACTACACAAACTTAATAACGCACATTAAAAGAGTGATACTTAGTTTACTTTTACATACTTTAAGGCACGGGGCGCGGTAGCCTAGTGGTTAGCGCACGGGAATTCCACTCGGTAGGCCCGGGCTCGATTCCCGCCACTGCCAAAACTGCCGCCGTGTTCACGCGGAGTACGATCACGTTAAACATGTGGGTCCGTAAGTCCTTACACACTATATTACCTTAGGCACTATATTACAGGATTGATTTCAAGATACACACCCTATACTTATATCTCTAAAACTACAGTTGTTAAAAGAACTTGAGATTGCTCATTGGAAAGGTCTATAGCAGTCTAGAATATTATTCTAAAGTCGATTGGTTGTATCTTCAAAAGCGAGAGAGATACAGCCTTTTGAATTTCATAAAATGCAGCAAATTTACTGATTTCTTCTTCTCCTCCTTATTCTTCTTGTTCGACAACGTTTCTATATAAAAAAGCCATCTGATTTTGACAAAATTTTCAGGTATTTTCACAAATAATGTGAGAAAATTTAAAAATAAAAATTTAAATTTCTTAAAAATTCTTCCTTTAAAAATTTAAATTTCTAGGTCAAAGCCTTCTCGTATTTTAAGCTTAAAATCTTTGAAAACTCATACATTTTTTAAACAAAGATGTAGCTATTGCATTGCAAAGCGAGAAAATTTTGAAAACATTGGTTTAGGAAGATGTTCAGTTACTTTAATTTAGCCCCTTAATAAAGATAAATCATCGAACCGTGGCGAAAAATTGACGACTTTTTTAATATTTCGCCAAATTGACGAAAACATTGCGAAATTGATGAAAATATCACCACAGTGAGGAAAACAACGTTAACTTAGAAAATGCTGCCAAATTGATAAAATTTAGAATTTAAGTATAAGTAGGAGTTTGACTTTTAGTTTTATGAATGGATTGGAATTCAAACTAATTAATAAACAGAGAGACAGACGCACTCTATTGAAATAGGGTGTGTCTGCCTGTTCCACTTTGCGGCAAATTTGGCAAGTTTTTAAAAGTGTCGCAAAATTGACAAAAATGTCGACAAATTGATGAAAACGACACTAAGTTAACGAAAATGACATCAAATTGATAAAATTTAAAATCAAAACATAAACAGGTTTGTCTGTGAGACGTGCATGTGAGGGCGTAAGCTTAACTAGAAATTTTCATCCTCGCACCTTTTTTTTTACATTTCAGATGTTTTTTTGAGGATTTTCATGACTATTCCATTCTATCTTAGTGTTCAATTAAGATGTATGGTGAATTAAATTGATTAAAGATTAGTCGCTAACAGAATCTAAAAATTATAAAAATTTTACTTTGCAGTTAATTAAAAATAGTGATGCATTAGCCTTCTCGAACTTGAATCAGTTAAATTTTCAAAACCTTTTGATTGTAGATTATTGAGTATGTTATTATCAAGTGCTGAGAATTAATGAAAAAGAAAAAAAAATTAACTTTTTCTAATTTGTTTAAATCTTTTTGAAATTTAAAAATATCTCATTATTTCCCTTCTTTCGATTGTGTTACAGAAGTTACATGTTTTGAGTGACTTATGTGTGACTTAAAAAAAAAATTACATTTAGTCATACTTTCTCATTTTATTATTTTTTTATATTTAAACTCTTATATTCTTTATTAACTTAAATAATTAAATTCATCGTTTAATTCGGATAATTTATTAATTATTCAGCATTAAATCGGTTTCATTTATTATTTCTATATATTTAATTAAGTATTATTATTTCTTTAATGGGATATTCAAAGGAAATAACCCGTAACTATTTCTCGATGCAGACATATTAACTGCACTTCCTATTCTTGAAATGTGCCATATTTGAAAATTTATAAATTCCCAATTTTCTTCTGATTTTTATTGTGTGAAAATAGGGCAATCTATGCAAGTCGCCATGCATTAATATTTCTATCAAAGTCTTTAATACAAGCATACTATATTGTTATTTAAATATTTCATAAGCATGTGTCTTTCAAATTGATTTTTAATTAGATTCCTTTATTAATTTATGTAGTTTTAAAAAGAAATACTTACAAAATACTAGATATATTTTCCCTCCATTTCCTGTTTTCATGTAAAATATTTTAAAAAATTGCATTTCAATGTATAAATCTATGTATTTAATAGTATTATAACATTTCAGAATATCCAAATTTGATTCATCTGAATATGAGGCACCTGAAGAACAATCCGTGTGTTCTTGGGAAAAAAGAAATTTATTTTCAAGCAATATTCTTGTACAACCATTCCAACTTGGAACAGCAAAAATTAGTGCATCACTGTTATTTTCATCAAAGCCAGTAAGTTATGCAGCAAGCATTATTTATTCGGATTCAATGACTTGCTGATGAATAATCAGAAATGATTCAATCCATTTTTTGTGTGTTCTGTATACTTTGTATTTTTTAACACTTTCCAACATAGTTAAAAAGTGATATGATTGAAATATTAATTTCTTTTACATAGAGAGCCAGACGATTTATATTTCGATGACGTCATTTGAATAAAGTTAATTTTTTTCAAAGACGTTTTAAGTTTTCAAATATAATAAATTATTGTAGTACTGTGATAATTTAAAATATATCAGCGTTGAATGTATATAGAATTTTAGAGATGTTTAAATAAAATTGCATTTCAGTTAGAAAGTGTTTCATAATCAATGCTTTATGCAGGATTGATCTTTCTTGTTCTTATTTTCTAGCAATGCAATGTAGCTTAAAAAGTTATAATAACTTAAATTTAGGATATATATATATTTTTTTTAATGGCCGGGCACTTGACTTTCGTCATTCGCCTTTCGTCAGCGGCCAGAACGTGAACCATTTAGCCATCCTAAGACGTTGCCCCAGACGCACCAGAGGGGGGCGGAACACACTACGCCCACAACACAAACATCCATGCCTTACGTGGGACTCGAACCCACAACGCGGCGGTCGAGCTAAATATAGGATATTATTAAATAAAACTATTTTTAACACTTTACAACATAGTTGAAAAGTGTTTATGATCTTGTTCATTCTGTCTGTCTGTCCGTTAGCAAGATAACTGCCGTAAAAATGACTTTATCAAAATGAAATTTTAGTATGTTGTTCTGACGGTCTATGGGACCTATGGGAATATAAATGAATAATAACACCCAATTAGTTTTAGACTGAACTCGGGTTGAAAAAATGAGATACATTGAACCCTATGGGACCTAATTTTTCAAACATTTTTCAAGAAGATTTAAAAATTCACAAATTGCTTCGAAAGTTTTAGGAAATATTCAAATTATCCCATAAAAAATATGAAAGAAATTTCAGTGAAATACATTCGGTAGCTTTTTAAATAAAAATTGAAATAATAATTACATCTGTATTATAGGAAGAGATCACGTGACCCACTTCAATATAAAGTATGGCATCCATCCTGTGTCAAAATCGTGGCTTATAAAGTTCTTTTTAATTTATATTTAGTGTTGTATCCTAGATCAGCTTTATTTTTTGCTTAATTTCTGTGCATCTATATTTTGAAACAACGCAATTACAATATATTTAAGTTTAAATGTTCAATGCCATCCATCTTGTGTCAAAAACGTGTCGATCGATGACGTTCTTTTTAATTTATATTTAGTATTGTATCCGTCCTAAAACCGCTTTATTTTTGCTTAAATTTTGTTCATCTACATTCTGAAACAACACAATTACAATATATTTGAGTTTAAATGATCACCAAACTTTGATTATTTCTACAACGAAGCCTAATTTTCACTTATGGAGAATGTAAATACATGAAGGTGTAAGATGAGTTGTATAAGAATTACTGAATTTCTTTAACGCAAAATTATTTAGCTCTAGAGACTACAATTTAGTTGATATGAATGAAACATTCATTCATTTTACATAGAGAAGCATTCAATGAAGTTTTAAGCATAGAGTTAAATAACTATATGGTTTCAAATTTTTAAATAAAATAAATTATTATAGTATTATGATGAATGAAAGGAGTGGAATAAAAGTGTATGAGTGAAATATTTACAGCTTTTACACAGAGAGACAGGGATCTATATTTCAGTGACGCCATTTGAATAAAGTTCATGTTTTTCGATGAAGTTTTAAGTTTTCAAATATAATAAATTAATTTAGTATTGTGATAATTTAAAAAATATTACCGCCGAATGTATCGCATTTCTGAGATGCTTAAATAAAATTGCATTGCAGTTGGAAAGTGTTTCATAATCAATGTTTTATGCATGATTGATCTTTCTTGTTATATACTTTGTGAGGATTCAATTATTAATTATTATTATTATGCTGCATTTTCTAATTTTAATTTATGTACTAAACTTCTCAACTCCGTTTTCGGGAATATTCTCTCGCCACCGATCAAGCCTATTTATGACGGTTAATTTTAGAATTAGCGAGACTGTCATATTTGTTCGCTCAGATGCATGTTTCGATTTGGGAAGGGGGGGTAATCGATTAGGTGAAGGCACCAAATTTGCTGTAATGTGTGTATTGCTTCGTATGGGGCTTTATTTAGTCTAGTAAAAGTAAATATAGATTGTTTAGAGGAGGGGTCCCCCAAACTACGGCCGGCGGGCTAAATGTGGTCCGTGGCCCAAATGATGCATGGTTGAGGTAAAAAACAAAATAATATTATTAAAATAACATATATCAAAATTTAGGACCATCCTATTTTACATAACAGGCTGTTTTCACCTTTTCTATATGAAATATGCTATGTTTATAATAAGAATAACTACAGTATCATTAGGGTGCCATAACTACAGTATATTTATTTTTATCTTCTCATTCTCACCCACCCCACCCGTGGTGTCTAAAACACTGGCCTTTGCGACGTGTATGAGCAGATTGCTAACGCGTTTTTATAATCCCCCCTCCCCCCCCCTCCCGAAAAAAACCCGTTTACAAACCAAACTGAAAAGTTTGCTAAAGGACTTGCATCTAATTTTGTTCGGCCAATTTACTTGAATTTGTTTTCAAAAATCATACATTTAAATTTATTGTACACATTGGCGCTTACTGATGAACACTCGAAAATTATTTTAATGACTGAGAACGGAAGTTTTGAGACTCATCTAAATGTTAGATCGAAGGAATTGCAGTTTCATGCCTCCCTCAATAATTTATTCGGAATATTTTTATAGCATTTTTCATCAATTTTTTTTATCTATTTTATTGTCCAATTTGCTACTTTTTGCACTTGCAAGCAGATTTCAGATATTAGTTTTCAAAAGTTGCATTGGTGCACTAAGTGTTTGAAAACTTTAATGTGGTCCCCACGTCGAAAAGTTTGGGGACTGCTGGTTTAGTAAATCATTGAGGTAGAATTATATGTACACGTCTGCAAATTGAATTGCATCGAATGTTAAGTGAGGTAACTTTAATGTGTATTCTATGTAGTCTATTTAAGTTATCTAGTAAGAGACTGTGCAAAGTCCACTTCGACTATGAGAGCTTACAATTTCGTTCCAGTAAGTCAAAGGTAGAGCGTCGGTTGGCCAGTTCTGAGATCCGGGGTTCGATTCCCTGTTGGGGCAACAAGGCTCTTTACAATGGCGCCCGAATAAATCAACCCTGTAGGTTAGTGCAAAGATGCCGGAGGTCTGAAAGTGACCCTAGTACTACTAGTACGGATTCAGTGGACTCTAGAAGATTGAGCGCCGATTTCAAATTGAAAGGATAATGACCACTCAGGATATTAACCTGGACAAAAATAGTAGCAGCAGGAAAGGTAAAAATACCTGAGATAAAAATAGCAGGAGGTGGTGGTCAGTCAGATTGTCAGTTGCTCGCCAATCTGACATTAGAAGGTGAAGAATGCAGAGTCCACTTCGAAGATAAGAGCTTGAAATTTTGTCCTAGTAGCTCAAGGGTAAAGCGTTGGCTGGTCAGTTCGGAGATCCAGGGTTCGATTCCCGGTTCGGGCAGTAAGGTTCTTTACAACTGGTTTAATAAATAACTCGTTTTGAAAATGTAGTATATGAAAATGGAAATAGGGTTATGAATGGAAGTCTTATGTATTATGAGAACATACATACTTAGCTGATGAATAAATCCGCGAATACAATCCAATGCAAAGATTAATTAAATGCAATGTACACTTATATTAGTATAAAAGCCAACGCTGTAATCTTTTTGGCAACATGCTGCATTGAAATATTATAGAATTTCATTTAAAATGGAGAATCGAAGTTCCACAAACATACACTATCGACGAAAGTAATGTTTTAGACTTTAATCTATTATTATATTTACTAATTCCCAAGTAACCGCCTGTCTCACGTGTTTTTTCAGACTCTTCTCGAATACATAGAAACGCGGAATTTTAAATTAGAAGTCAAATGATGATACTACTACTCACACTGGTAATTTTTGAGATAATGCACTTTTAAACTGTCGATGAAGTCGTAAAACATTTAATAAAGGTGGAATAAGGAGGTGGGTTAAAGGAAAAGTCTAATCGGGTAGAGGAAAATTTCACTTGATTGTTTCGTAGATCCATAGTGCATATTTTTCAGATTAATAGGAATCTTTCAGTTTCTATAGCTACAAAATAAACGTGTCAATTTATTTCATAGGTGTTACGTTTATACACCAACAAACGTTATCCAACGCGCTGCAGTACGCTATTATCCAGATGTTTTCTTAAAATAGTATGGGAATATTGTTTATGTGTATGAGCTTTATTTTCAAAGTTAATTGTTTTTGAAAATATTTCAAAGATTCGTTGGAGATGTATATTTTCAGGTTGGAAATGAGTCAACCTAGCGAATAGATTAGATTCATTTGTGTTGTTAAAACACATTATTTCAATACGCTTTGCGTGCGCATCGTATTAAAAACTTTTCCTGTATTATACTTGCATTATTGCCATTGTCGTTCATATGGAAATTATGTGAATTTTAAATTTCGTAAACGTACGTTCAATTGTGAAAATTACAATTTTTTTTTATCTAGTTCTAGTTCTTATCTACTTTTTAAATATCAAATTTTATGTTTGTAAATGCATTTGGCTTCTTACAGACGAACATTTTTACAAGTGCTTCATGACATGATTCCAATTTAAATCAAATGTTAGAAATGATCAGCAGTTCTTAAAACCGTTATTTCCCCCCAAAGTCTACAATTTTCGGACTAGGTAAGAACTGGAAATAAATAACTTTTATTTTTCGACAGCTCAAATGTTTCCACTAATGATCATTCTGCGGGAGAAGTGGGGTCCAGTTTACCAACAATAGGTAAGCCCACCTACCAGGGTTGAGATGTTGCTAACGTTTGTCACGTCCATAGTTTCGTTTATATTATATATGCCTATGCTGCGTCTGCGAAGTGGCGAACAGGGGGCGCTGGCTCCAATTAAAGAGTTCGGGAAGCTAGCACAGGGGGTTGGTGCGCGGTAGCGAACAAAGGGTGAAGTACCAACGATGTATTATGTTTGCGTAGTAGCCGGAATAAGAGAGCTTACGAATCAAGCTTAGGTAATTGGCGAGCGGCAAGAAACAGGTAGCGGAGCCCTCTAGTACTATATAAAAATGTCCGGATGCTCATTTACAGTGTAACGAAATAAAATAAATTACACCTTTTTTACTGCAAAAGTCTCATGCCAATCGTTTATCTAAATAGTGTTTTCAATCATGTGTTCTGAATGAAGTTTATGTAATTCAAAGTACGTTGATTAGTTACCCAGTTTAATAAATAAATGATAATGTAATAAACTGTCAAAATATTTATTTTCTATATTTCTTCTTAACCAACAAGTATGATATATGAACCAGGTGGTTATTTAGTTCTTTGAAATGCCAGTAGCAGGGCCCTCCTATTATGATGAATTTTAAAGCTATGGCGCTATAAAATCATTTTATAAATGTATAAAAATTGAAATGAAAGTTTAATAAATTTTTAATACTTATGAGAATATACAGGGTGTCCCCAAAACACAGACCTCGGCTTTTATTCTTTAAATATTGATCTTAGACATATATAATAAATTACAATGTTCCGTAAAAAAAGGTACCTAATTTTATGAAATCGATTAAAATGTTCAAGGGAATTAAATTATAAGAAATAAAAAATTTAAATTTTTATACGGCTCCCGTACAAAAATATTTCCAATGAGTAAAATGTGCCCCCATACACTAATAAGGTGATGTACAAAATTTCAGCATTTTATATTAAAAAGTCCCAGAGATATGAAAAGACAAAAATGCTGACATAAACCACTTTTCGATGCATCGACATGGGTTCTCAGAGGGGGAAAATCATGTCGGCAAGATCGCGTTTCAGGGGTCATACACACATTACGAAAGAGAACAATGATTACATAAATAAATAATAATTTTGCTATTTATTGGTACAAAAGTATCTACACTATGCAGAAATAATAACTTTACACAAAGATTACAAAGCTTGTTCAAAATGTTTTCCATCCATGCCAAAGATCTATTAAAGATAAGAGGCAGATATTATTTGCTTATGATGCATTTCTGTGTTGCGTCATTTGCACTCTTGCTGTAAACATTTACATTTTAATTTGTGATTAATCCTTCACCAACTTTTCTCAAACATATCTCTGGGACTTTTTATGATAAAATGCTGATCTCATAAAATTCTGTATCTTTTTTTAAGCAACTTTGTAATTTATTATATATGTCTAAGATCAATATTTAAGGAATAAAAGCCGAGGTCAATGTTTTTGGGACACCCTGTATATATATATATATAAAATACAATGAAATAATGAACAGTACCAAAAAGTGGTTGTGGGGGGGGGGGGTGACCCCCACTCCCCGGTTAAAAGCATGCTTTGAGTGCCGCGGCAAACACTCCCGGAAAACCGGCGGCACTCAAAGCATGCTTTTAACCGGGGAGTGGGGATCACAACCCCCCACAACCACTTTTTGGTACTGTTCATTATTTCATTGTATTTTATATAGTGCATAAAATTGTAATTGCTGCTTTGCGCATACTCTTTTATTGTTTAACTGGTATACATTGCCTTATTGGTAATATTATTCCATACAATAGTCTAAAAGTTTTAAAGTTTATATATATATATATATATATATACATATATATATATATATATATATATATATATATATATATATATATATATATATATATGTGTGTGTGTGCGTGTGTGTGTGTTCAACGGTACTTACCCACGCAAGTACGGGCAGTTTCATTAGAAAGTCGTCTATCAAACACGTTTCACTTTTTTAATAACTTCTTTTCCTTCCCACCTCTCCTATTTTTTCTTGGAACATGTTCACAGGTTTTAAGAACATTAGTGGTAATATGCAAAAGTGAAATATCACGTACAGAGATGTATCAAAAAATGTCACATGACTGATCTTTCTTTTCCCAGGTGCTTCAAGCTCAAGAAATTTCATTAAAAGTCAGACCGAATTTGAGAACGCATCTTTCATCACCAGTCAATTTACTGCGCCATGCTTCAGTAAATGTGCGAATGGAAAATGTTTCAAATGGAAAACCTGAAGGTAAAATGATGTTCATTTTAATTTAATTTATGATAGTGCACATAGGAGAAGAATTTGACTGAGAATGGAAAATTTTGTCACGATATTTTCATTCTGTTCAGTTTATGTTTTGTAAAGTATAGACATAAATCATTCCCGAATTGGGTGTGGCTAACCAGTATATCTGTAAATATGTATCATTAAATAAATATTTTCAATAAATAAGTGATAAATTGATCTTTCATATAGGACTTTATGATTGTCAAAATTACCCACTAAAGAGGTATTTCTCAAATTCTGTTTTCGCAACTGTTTAATTTGAAGGGACATTATTTGGCTATTTACTTTCTACTTTGACTCTTTTATTAACCACGAGAATAAACGTTTTCGTATTATGCATGTTTTGGAGAACATCACTCAAACTATCGTTAGATCACAGTCACAAAACTCACCGAAAGAAGATATTTCCATTGACTTATAATTCTCCTTTGACTTTAACATCTGGCAATATTGGACCAGAGGAATGCTTCTTATTGTTTCCAAAATAGTGGTCACTACAAGAAAACAAATTGTTACATGTTTCCTTGTTGTCACTCTATTAACGACTATTCGATACTTTTGAGCGCTCAACCATATTATTGATACTGGTGATTTATTGGGAGCATGATTTCAATGTATTTGAATCACTTTAGAAAGATTCTAACTTTCTGGCAGTACATACAGTGAAATACTGCACAAGATGATATTCATAATATAGATCAAATTATCTCAGGAAATACACAATGACAACCAAATATTTTAAGTGGAAATATCTGCATGTTTTTCACAGGGACACATGAAATTCTTCATGAAAGTCACCCCTCTTTGGTAGCATGACTATATCTAGCTCTTGAATAGAAATTATCCTCTCTCCCTTTATTCAGGAAGGGGTCGTTGCTTTGCAGAAATAAAATATTAAAGAACCGCGAAAAAAATATTGAACTAGACATTTTTGGAGAATATCTTTGAACATTGGGTTACATTTAAGTGCAGATAGTTTCTGGTTATCTACATGTTTATTTCTTTTCAGATGTGAGCTTGGAAAACTTTGAAACCGATATTGAAGATTCTTCTGTTATTTCGATGTCTGAAAATTTGTCTCTTCTTTTCGCCAATAAATATGGATCTTCTGTTGTCACATACAGAAGCATTAGTATCCTTTTTAGGTTCTTGTGTACTTTGAAATTCGCATGCACTGCTAATATTTTTAAGGTGTTTATGTATGAAAATAAGTCTTTACACAGGCAAACTTTATAAAATGGCATTGCGTTTATAAACTAAACACACTCTTTGTTTTGAGTATTTAAATAATTAAATATTTGAATAATCATTTGTTTTGAACTTATAAACATTTGTTTTGAACGTTTAAACACACACACACAAATATATAGTATATTTTTTTTACATCTTTTTACGTAGTTATCTTATATTTTATGTTATGGTTATATGAGTTACAACTTATCTCTAATCTATCATTGGAATTTCATATAATATTTTTATTATATATATATATATATATATATAAATTCCCAAAAAGGACAAGTAGCAATGTACTCGTACAGATTCTAGATGTGTGACAGAAGTACCGGCCGGGGGGAGTTGCGACCCCCAGCACTCCGGTTAAAGCTTTTTCCGCCATGGCAAACGCTCCCGGTAACCGATACTCCCTACACGATTTCCTTCATGACCTTTTATAAATCCGCAAAAATACATACATATACAATTTCAATAACATGTAAAATCTAAAAGTTTACTTTTCTACGCTAAAACTATCCATGAAGCATTCTGTAAAAATATAACAAATAATTTAAAATACAAAATTCTTAAGACTAAAGAAATCCCAGTCTGAGAGGATATTTTTTTAAAAAATGGATATAAGACCCATAAACCGCATTATTTCCATATAAAAACCTGTGTGTAAAATTACCTCACAATTAGTCATTTAATCCTTTTAAACCCTTTCTATTCAAAACTAATGTTTGAAATACTAGTCAGAGTGTCTGTATTTTTAAATATGGACTCAAGACCTATTGGCAACTCCATCGCCATATATATACTAATGTTTGAAATCATTTCACTTATGGTTAATTATTACTTTAAAAACTATATATTCAAGACTATTGAAATCCATGTTATTATTATTAAAATCCTTTCTGGATACCAAAACCTATTGGCTTCTTTATCACCATAAAAATCCTAATGTTTGAATTTACTTCACTTGTGATAGTTTAATGCTCATAAATCGATATATTCAATTCCAAAGACATTCCAGTCAGAGAGTTATTTTTAAATATTGGATACAAGACATTTAAACAATATTATCACCTTATAAATATATATACATATATATAGACACATAAATACGCCATAGTCCAAACTCTACGCAATACACCTTCCCATGGAACAACACATAACTTTTTGATTTTATACCACTTTCACATATGACTAAAGTAATTATTAAAAGTTCGTCCGATATTTCAGAAAACCCTTATAATCACGAACTTACAATCTGGATAACGCTTATAATGTTTCCACATAAAAATAGCCCTAGCTATAAAATTCCGGTGTATAGCCATATTGAGCTATCTGATTTATGATCCTCAATTTGGCATAAAAACACGTCACCCTCTGCGTATTACAATTCCCGCCATTAGGCTATATCCGAAAAGTCGTATGTTGTTATCATTCCAAAATATCTCTTCCTGGTTACGGCTGCAGTTAAACCATTATAATTGGAAACCAATCTTATCAGAAAAGCGGGAGGATAACCCTCCTTGATAGCCTCCTCCAGAAAACGGCAATCACACTTGTATCTATCGTTGTTAGTAAAATTCAACAACTTATGTCGTTTCATTTGATTTACTATCAGATTTCTGAATATGTTACGGTGTAGACTAGTTGTCCATGACGTCAAATATTTGATATCAAAATTAAAGGTGTTACGTTTATCGTAAATACGATAACATTGTATAGTGGCAGGCTTCATTATAGTGAGATCTAAAAAATCCAGACTTTCATCCTCATTGCATGGTGTTTCTATTAAAGTTAAACATGGAGGATAAAAGTCAAACTTCATTGTATATATATATATATATATACTATCTGATTTTTATTTTACTATCTTTTATTTTATAAATAATTAATAAACTCTAACACACTATATATTAATAGCGATTCTTTCTATAATCATTATTTTTGACTATTTCGTTAAGTATCTTAACTTTCAGATAAGAACTATCCCGACGTAGTTCTGGAAATTCATGTAGTGAAGGTTAATCGTATTGGTAAGTATTTCATATCTTTTTTCACTTAGTCTCTTTTTACAGGAGAAAAACAAAACAAACAATCATTGCTTTGAAATTTTACTGATAATTAAAACTGCTGAAATATAACGATTTTTTACGAAAATTTATTTCGTAAAAAATTTCGTCGTTATTAGTTATATTATTTAGCAACTGAGATAAATCAAATGTGTTTATAATGTCATACTATTTGCATTTAACTTAACCAATTTAAATAATAAAGATATTGATGTAAGAAACATTTTATAAATGACATCATATTTTTGATTAATTTATATTAGTAACGGTATTAGGATAGAAGATTATGGGAATTATTGATATTTCCATTTTCTTAAATTATCTGTTTTATTTTGATAAAGATTTTTTAAATTCATATATTTTACATTACGTTTAACTGACTGTTGCAATGGAATAAAAATGGCACTTTTGTTACCATTTTGGTTTCTTTATTTTGGCGTATGTTAACCATACTTTATATTTTTTGTAAATTTGTTTACAAAAGGGGACAGGATGATTTAGTTTTCAGATTTATTTATTCAGACATATAGTTTTATTATTAAGAACTATATATTAAAACTAATTTATATTGTTTTAATTTATATATTTGTTAATTTTACTTATGCAGAACAAAACTTATTATACTTCTATTTTAGGGAAATTTAATATTTTAATAGCATCTTTTAAGGAAAGATATATATCTTTTAGAATTCTACTAGAATTTTCATATTTTTCAATTTGGACAGATAAAAACTCAGGTGATATATACAGGGTTAGCAAAAAATAAGTTTCCCACTTCAAGGGCTCTAAAATGCGTTCTATTGGTCCAAATGAGATAAAATTTGAAATACAGATAATTCAAATGATGCGCTTGACATTTATTAAATCAAAAATTTTAGTATCAACATCCACCTATAGATGGCGCTATAACACAAATGGTATTTATTTGCATATATTGAAAATGTGAAACATTATTTGAGTTACAGCGCATGCCTAGCAGCATTATTCTTTGGATAAAAAGAAGGCGGATTCTGCACGAGCATTAGTTACTTCTGAGCACATCATGCCAACGTTGCAAGAAAAAGCGATATTGGTGAAATTGTTCCACTAGAACCAGCAGTACACCTTTGCAGCTGTAAAAGAATTCCGTCGTATGAAACAGATACTACGAAAAGGTCCAATGTCTCCATGTGCCCTACGCAAGATGATAAAGAAATTTGAAAGAACTGGGCAACTTGTCATTCTTTCAGGTAGAGGACGAAAGCCAATCCAGTCTTTTAGCATCGAAAATGTGGCTATCGCGGTCGTTGAAGCCAGCAGTCGTTCGCCGTATGGTAGTGTGAGTGTGCCAGTTGTTTCCCGTGTATTGGATATGCCGTATTCCACTGTACGAAAAATCTTATGGCGGATTTTGAATTTTTATCTCTACAAAATCAAGCCTGTGTACCTATTGCAGGACGGAGACTCAGAGATTCGTAAAACTTTTGCACTTCAGTTCCTTGCTCGAATGGTGGTTGACGTCAGTTGGCCATGGAACATCCTGTGGACTGACGAAGCCCACTTTTGCCTCAATGGGCAAGTTAGCATCCACAATTGTCGAATTTGGGCAGCGGAAAACCCTCACGCTATCCAGGAACAACCCTTGCATCCTGAAAAAGTGACAGCATGGTGTGGTTTTACGGCTACCTTTATCATTGGACCGTATTTTTTTGAAGAGGTAACTGCAACTGGAATCAAAACCTGTTCCATCACAGGACTACGGTACCGTGATATGCTGAGGGATTTTGTAATCCCACAACTTCAACAGCTTGGATGCCTTCAGGACATCATTTTCATGCAGGATGACGCACCTCCTCACATTGAGCGTAGTGTAAAGCAATTGCTAACACAGCACTTCACAGCTGAACGGGTGATCAGCTGGCATTTTCCAACAGCATGGCCTCCTCGTTCACCGGATATCACCCCCTGTGACTTTTGGTTGTGGGGTTTCCTCAAGGACAATATCTACCGTAAAAGGCCAGCATCTGTGCCAGATCTGAAGGACAGCATTCGGCGCCATGTTCTTGATATTCCGGCAGACTCACTCCGGTCAGCTGTGGAAAATATGGTTCGGCGGATTTTTGTACTAAAATTTTTGATTTAATAAATGTCAAGCGCATCATTTGAGTTATCTGTTTTTCAAATATCTCATTTGGACCAATAGAACGCATTCTAGAGCCCTCTGAAGTGGGAAACTTATTTCTTGCTAACCCTGTATGCCTATATATATGCCTTTATACTGCCTACAGATGGCTTTTGGCTTGGTTGAAGACTATTTCTGAATCGATAAATAATCTTGTTCATGCTCTTCATTATAATGTAGGGTGCTTTTCAGTTGCGCAGTAGGTTCGGTAAAAATCCTGGTCATCCGAGAGTTGAACAGCTACACTTTGTTGCTTTTCTGGAATCGCTCTTTATTAGCTTTGATATCGTACCGGATCTTCATGCTATCGGTTGCAATATTGATCCTTTCACGAGCTAAACGGTGAACTTCTTCCAACCGTGCTTGTATGTCTTGAACATATTCATCAGGCGATGAAGGGGCATTGCATGATCATCCAAAAATCAGACCACTCAGCAGTCGTAGATCCCGGCCAAACAGCATTTTCGATGGAGAATGTTCTGTCGATTCGTGGACCGCATTTTTGTAAGCCAGCAGAAACAAAGGTATGTGTGACGGTACAAAAATCTTGCTGATTTTTGGATACAAATATAGAGAAGATGATTAAGCATCGTTCTGTTGAATCACTTTACATGCCGTCCGATCGGGGATGAAAAATAGTAGTTCGAGTTTTGTCCATTCCGAGTAGCTTTAACAGCCCTGTGACTATGCTAAGAGTTAAGGTTCATCCCTTGGTCTAGGTCCTTATTTTTAGCATCGATATCAAGTATAAAGCTCTCTCTTGGTTGAGGATATGCCAGAATGGTAGCTGAAACTAGAATTTCTTTAAGCTGATTGAATTTGTATTCGTACTGCGCCTTCCATTCGTATTTCTTGTAACCTGCCGTTAACCTATGTAAGGGCCAGGCGATATTAGAGAAGATTTTCACAAATCGACGGTAATAGGTACACATGCAGAAGAAACGCCTCAGTTGATGAACATCCTGCGGTTTGAGCTACTATTTGACAGCATTGATTTTATCAGAATCTGTTCTTACACCCTTCGCAGAGATGATATGTCCCATATAAGTGACTTCTTTATGGAATGGTTTGCATTTTGAAGGATTTAACTTTAAATTAGCGCTCTTTAATATTTTAAATACCAGCTTAAAATTTTGTAGATGTTTCTCAAACAACCTCCCAACAACAATTATATTGTCCAAATAGACGAGGCAGAATTCACAGCAGTCCTTTCAGGATGGTCTCTATTAGACGTCCAAATGTTTTGGGAGCATTAAAAAATTCCAAAAGTCTTAACTTTAACCTGATAAGAGTCTTTGTCCAGTCAAGAATCGCTGAACTTGACTGTCAATTCCCACCTACTTCACAAACACGGACCACAGAGACATCAACACAGCGACATCGTGGGTGTTGTCAAATGATTATTTTATCACTATTTATTAATTTATTAAATCGTTTCTTAATGGGAAAATATTAGTTACAATTAAACTGTAAGGATAAGCAATTTATACTTTAGACTTTTGTCATCACAGTGTTCATACTATGGGAAGAAGAGGAAATCAAAATTTGCATATTGTAGTATCGCGACTCGAGCGAGTATTGAAATCGACAACTGCGATTGAGGTCTTTTGAGAGAAACGCACGGTGGATACAGTTAATGTTTAGTTCAAAATTGTTACTAGGTATTGTGAATTGATCAGTCAAGCTGTTCTGCATAATTAACAATAATGTAAATTATAATATATGTTTGATTTAAAAACATATATTAAGTTATAAGTGTGTATTCCAGCTATTATCCAGTTGAATTGAGGACTTCCTAAAACCGTGAGATACAAAAATTCGTAAGGTAATAGACCTAAATGGAACAAAATCAAATCATACTGAATTTTTAGAATCACTGTTCAACGTTTAATATTGTAATATTTTGCAAAGTAGCATATTTTTCATACTGTTTGGTTGGTTAATTCTGATTGCTGTTTAATTGCATGTTACTCAATATAAATAAATCATACTCATTCAAAAAACATCAACGTTTAAGAGAATTTTATATTTAATGGAATAATTTTTATTTCAAAATTGTTCTTCCATATAGCGGGTTTGACCGCAAATCATCTGGGTATTGTCTTTTCAGAAAATATCACTTTTATGTCTCTTTACCGAATGACAATCAGTGGAGTCTTTCTCTTGGGACGTGTAATGCACATACTTCAGAGGCAGACACTGAAAGAAGTTAATTTTGGATGCCATGAAAGCCGAGTATATTCTGAAATGTGTAATCCATTATCACGGGAGGCTTTGATGGAATAATACCGCAGGAACAGATACATCGAAAGAAGTTATTAAATGTTAGATTTTTGTAGGCCGGTTCATTTAAAGTAATGTACGGAACAACTTCGGTAATAACTTGTTAAAATATATAAAAGCTAAACATGCATCTTTAAAATTAAAAATGCCTTTTCTGATATTTGCAAAATTCATGTCCCAATTGAGATTTGTATCACGAATCTTGGTCTGGAGAAGCGATTCTCTATTTTGACTACTTGGACAATTGTCTTCTACATTTTAATGGACTTTTCAGATTTCAGATTGAAACCAAACTCCTAAACTGATGAACGACCTCCTCATTCTGTTTTGATACAGAATAGCCTCTTGTTTGTCGTATTACCCGTGAATTCAAAATCACCGCCATAAATTGTAATTTTTGAGACCTTCGGAATTCAAACCACAGACAGTCGACGCTTTATTCAAGCTATTGAGACTCTTCTTCACTGAAACAACTAATTAAATGACAAATCTTAAAAACCAGATTTAAACGTCACTTTATTAAAAACCATCCTACAGACGTACAAAAAATAATTTTAAGGTGGGAAATATGATGGAAGTATTAAAGTCATAAGCATTGGGATAACCATATTCAGAATCTATGAAATATGTAGTAAATAACAAAATGGAAGCAACAAACTGTTTTGGGGTTAAATATGCTACCTTCATCAAAGCACGAAAATATAAAAACCAGTTAAGAGATAATTAAACAAACAACAATAATTAAAGAATTAACAAAAATTAGGAAAAACAACCAGTTCTACAATGATCAAATAACATACAATGAAACTAAAGCATAACCAAATCAATTACCAAAGTATAATACTGGAAATAAGAAGAATATGAACCAAAAATTAAAGAGGTAATCGGTGTTTAAAGCTATGTGAGCTAAATGTATCAATCAACTTCACAAGGCATGCGATCAATCGCTTTAACGGTTGCAGTGAATGTGATAGTAAATAAGAAGATCATATCGAAAGTAATGGGCGTCACCATTTTCTGAAGCTATATAAGTCAACTTCATGCAATTAAATGTTTGATAGTATACGATCAAACTACTAAAATATTACCTTTCAATGAAACTTGAATTGAGAATAATATTACACCGAAACCAGCATTTAAAAACAATTTTTTTTAAATACCTTTTCCTCGAAATAGTGCATGTATAAATCATAATGAAAGTTTGATAAAGAATTCCCCATCGTAAGTCCTTCAGATTGTTTAAAATACTTTCCACTGAAAGAAAAGTGCAATTATTAAGCAATGCATAATTTAGCCATGTCTAGAAATTCATTAACTTCAACATCAGAGTAATGAAATTCCCTAAGTATTTTTTCTAAGCTCAGAAGAGAACCCTATATAGGAATATTATTGAACAAGGATTTGACATCTAAGGATAAATAACATCGTGCAGTTTACGGGGAGAGACATCTTTAAACTTGCTAACAAACTCAAGATTTTTAATAGTGTAAAAATTATTAGCTGATAAGGAGAAAGCGTGTTAGCTAAAAACATGCAAGCGGATATGAAGCAGTGCTAATGTTTGACACAATAGGCCTAAAAGGAATATTAATCTTGTGAATCTTTGGAAGCGCATAAAAGCGATCACAATTAGTATACAGGACCCCCGCTTAGTAGTATCCCTAAACACTATAATTTTTACTTCCCTTATATACATAATGTATAGGGTCTTTCAGAAAGGACTCCCTAACTTTGAAATGACATAACTGCGAAACAATGATAGACAGAAATATGAAACAAGTGGTATTTTGGATAGACAGGTCTGGAATTTTAAGTACACCGGGGTGCAAAATTAGTTGCAAGATTGGCTAACAGAAGGCACTGCAAGCACAGTGAGCTTTAAATAACTTATAAATGCGCAGAAGTGCAAAACGCTCAGTCTCCATACTCCCCGGATCTCAATCCATGCGACTTCTTTCATTGTGGCCATTTGAAAGACACGGTTTACAGTAAGAATCCTCAAACGTTAGTTCATATGTGAGGCATATGCATCCATTTCAGTAGAGACATGCAGAAGGTAGCTTCAAACTTCGCCCATCGCTTGCGTCATGTTACTGCTATACACGGTGGCCATATCAAATCCATGGTAATGTGATTTGACTCCTGTTTACGATAATCCTCTGCGTGTGTGGACACTATTATGGAGCTCCTAGCACTGAGTGCTGCATCTCCGAGGTGTAATGCATATCAATTCAGAAATTCATTGCTCCAAAGGGGCGGGGTCATATGGGGCCAAATGGCCAGAGTTGATTTTAATTGGCCAGTGGGCCTGGATGTTTTCAATTGGTCTGATACGATTCAAGATAGCAAAGTGAGGAGTAGCAAAAAGCGGTTTTATTTTAGCATAAAGATCTTGCAATTTGTAAATATATAAATATATATATGTATATATATTTCTGCTCTAGTACTTCGAAAGATGTGATTTTAAATTTTGTAATAATAAAGAAAGCATAAGTCTCAGTCCTCCTCACTCAAAAAAAAAGGGGGCCACGAGCTGTTTTTTTTTTTTTTTTTTTTTTATCTCAGAGTGCGTAACTGTTTGAAGTATTTCTTTAATTATTTAGGGTGGTAGTAAACCTCGGGCGCTTCCGGAACTTCCAGTGGTGAGGGTCGTATACTTTAATGTTTTGCATTTCAGGGTTAGGTATGTTAGTTAAGTTATTATAAAAGTTGGAGGCTAGCTTTTGAATTTCATTTTTAATGGTTTTAATTTGAAAATCATTGTGGATTACTTCGTTCCGGAGGAATCTGGGGGCTTTACGTATGGATCTCAGAGTTTTGTTTTGGACGGTTTGTAACTTTTTCATATGTGTATTTGATGCATAACCCCAAATCATGGCACCGTAGAGCATGATGGGCCTGAGTGCCGTTTTATACAATAGAATTTTGTTTTTAAAGTTAACATGAGGGGAATGAAGAATGGTAAATAGCGCTGCTCTGGCAATTTGGAATTTTTTGATAGTTTTATCAATATGTGTATTCCAGCTCAGTTTACTGTCAAAATGTAAGCCCAGGTATTTGCATGTTTTGACATAATTAATTGGAGTGTTGTTAATTATAATTGGGGGGGGGGGGGGAAGGGGTTTCTTTTTTCTTGTGAAGATTATGCAGCTCGTTTTTTTTTCATTAATTTTGATTTTCCACTTTTGAAACCAGGCGGAAAGTGTGTTCATATGTGATTGGAGGCGTGAGCGTACGAAATTAAAATTTGAGGATCTAGTGTATATGGCTGTGTCGTCCGCGTATAGTGCGATGTTGGTTTTGTCTGAGTGGGGTATATCGTTTATGTAAAGGTTAAATAACGTCGGGGCCAGTTGGGAGCCCTGTGGGACCCCGGCGCGAATGGATCTGTAAGTGGCGTAGGTGTTGTTGTAGCGGACTGTAAAGGATCTCTGGCGAAGGTAAGAATGTATGAGATGTATTACCGCATCTGGCAGGTTTAGCTGAATTAGTTTGTATATTAAAGCTTCTAACCATATGCGGTCAAACGCCTTCGCCACGTCAAGTAGTATGATGCCAGTTGTTAGTCCCGAGTTCATTTCTTCCGAGATGAACTCCGTAACACGTAACAACTGGTGTGTTGTTGCGTGTTGAGGGCGGAAGCCAAATTGCTGTGGGATGATGATATTTCTGGTGTTGAGTTCAAGTTTAATGCGAGTGTGAATGATACGCTCAGTAAGTTTACTAATTGTGTTAAGGAGACTGATAGGGCGGTAACTTTGTGGGGAGGTGGGCTTTTCGCCTGGTTTCAAAATGGGGATGATTACTGCTGCTTTCCAGTCTTTCGGGAAGTATCTGAATTTAAATATTGCGTTAATGAGAAGGGTTAGATAGAATATTATGTTAATTGGCAGTGATTTGATGGCTTTATTATTAATGTTATCGTTGCCAGGGGCTTTTCTCTTTTTTAAGTTTTTGATTTCGTGCAGGATCTCGCTGGGGGTGGTAGGGGCTATCTGATTGGTCGGTGTTTTCTCCATGTAATCCTTGACATAGTTTTTGATATACTTTTCGAATTCGGGGTTGTTAATATCAGTGTTAGGGGAGAATTGATTTTCATAATTATTAGCTAATATATTTGCAATTTCGTCATTTTTATGGGTGGGACCGTTGGGCGTATCGAAGTGAGTGGTTTTCTGGCTACGGTTTTTTAACTTTTTGTAGAAGGACCATAACGAGTTGTCCTCGGTGTTAAGAGAGCTGATGTATACTTTCCATGTAGCCTGTTTATGTTTGTAGATTTTAATTTTGATGGTTTTGTTAATAGAATTGAGTTTGCGTTTGAGGGAAGGGTGCTTTGTAATTTGCCAGGCTCTGCGGATTTTATTACGTTCCTGTTTGATTTTTTGGATTTCAAAGGGAAGTTTAAGATTCGAGGGGGGGGGGGGAGTATTTAGTGGAAGCCGCTATGGCATTATGAATTTCGTTTTTAAGTGCCAGGGCGTTTTTGTCGATGTCTTCAACTGTATGGTAATTTGCGAAAATAAGTCTATTGTTGGTAAGGGTACGTTTAAAGTCTTTCCAATTGGTAGTTTTGATGGCGGGTGGAATAGGGACATTGTGTATGAGGAAAAATGTAAGTTTTACAGGGAGATGGTCGGAACTGAGGTCATTTATCGTTGTTATTTCATGCGGGTAGGGGATGTTATTTGTAAGGGCGAAGTCTATTGTGGAGTCCTGTGTGTTAGCATTTAGGTGGGTGTGTGTTAGAGGAAAGATATGTCTTATATTGTTGTCCTGGATATAGTCGTTGATTTGTCTGCCATATTTATTTCTGTATCTACAATTCCAGTTTCCATGGCGGGCATTAAAGTCCCCCATGAGTATGGTGCTGTCCTCCAGATCAAACAATGCGGATAGGTCACTGTCTATGCTGTGAGAGGAATTATTTGAAGAATAGTGCTTAGCATAAACAGAGCCAATTATTATGGGTGGGGCACTGGGGAGTTTAATTTTGACGAGGGTATGTTCAATAATATTAGTGTTAGTATTTGGGACTGGGCTGTGCTGTATTGGGTTTTTTACGTAAATGGCAGTGCCTCCCGTTTTATTTTTTATAGAATTGGGTCTGGGGGTATGGTATAGGCAGTAATTGGGTATGTTAATTTTGTTAGTTTCAGGCGTGAAAATTTCTTGTACCAGGATGATATGAGGGTTATGCGTTATTGTAAAGTCCCTGAGTTCGTTGATTTTATGCCCTAGGCCATTTGCGTTCCACGATATGATCGTGAACGCGTTAGGAGGGGGGGTAGCATTCATGGAAGGGGGTTATTTTTTTGATTTAAATATTTATCGATAAGTACCAGAATTTCTAGTCCCTTATCGATAATGGATTGGTTTGTTAGGAAAATTTGCTTGATGTCAATGAAAAAATTTTTGATCAGATTCATGTTTAGGTTTAGGTTTAAATTTTGCAAAATACTATTTATTTCTTTGAAGATTGCAATGATGTCTTTTATTGCAAAGTTAGTTCCGTTTTCGTCACTGTTATTAAGGGGAGAATTGGTAATTGTGTGGGTATGGAGTTGAGGTTCGTTGGATTGAGGGTTGCAGGGTTGAGAGGCGGTTTCTCTCTGCTCTAACTGTTTTCTACTGGTTGTTTCTGCTATCTGCTCAGACTGTTTTCTATTGGTTGAGCCTGCTATCAAAGTTTGGGTGGCTGGTTCTGTAATAGTATTGTTTGGTGGAAGAGGTTTTTTGAAAATATCTACATTATTTCTGTTCACATTTGTTCTTTGCGGTTTAGGGGAGGGGGGGGGGGGGGCATTATCTTGCCCATTTGCGCAATTAGTTTTGACATTAGTTTGGCTTACGCTTTTTTGGGGGATTGCTTCTGAATTTTTGACTGGCGTAATTTTAGGAAAAGTTGTTGTATTTAGGATTGGATTAAAAAGGGTTTTAGGAGTGGTTATTTGGTTGACAGGGTTGTAATGTCCGTCTTCAGATTGAATTTGATTTTTTACCGATGGGATTTCATTACAATGGGTTCTATCGGCCCAAGCATTTGAGTTTGCAGCTTTGAATGTACGGGGGGGGGGCATTTCTGGTTGGACTATAATAATTTCTTCTGTAATTTGGATTTCTGGGCGAGGGGGGGGGGGTATTTTGTTGTTCTCTATTTAAATGTCTTAGATATGGGTTTTTTGGGCAATCCCTATAATTGGCAGGGTGCGGACCACTGCAATTTGCACATTTGGGTGGTGAGGAGAGGGGTTTTGTGCACTCGCGGGTTGGGTGTCCTTGTCCACACTTCAGGCATTTGTAGTCTCTAGTACACCCTTCACTGGAATGTTGCCAGAGCTGGCACCGATAACATTGTTTAAACCCCTTTGGGACGAATGGCACAATGTCAACAAAGATATAATTAATGTGAGTGATTTTGTATAATTCTTGAAGGTCGGTTTTGGGCGGTAGCAGGGTGAGAAAATTTGGAAGGTATTGTTTGTTGATGAAGCTTCTCATGGGAGTTATTCTGGTGGCGTAGAAGCCCTTTTCTTCTAAATAAGATTTAATTTCTTCTGTGGGATATGTGGGAGGAAGTCCCTTAATCACAACTTTTACTGGTCTGTCCGCTCTGAGATTAATGGAATAAAATTTAAGTTTCAATTGGATTAATAGCTTTTGCACAATTCTGTAATTGTCATGGGTGTCTGTAAAGATCCTGAGCATTTCACCCACAAATTTTGCTCTTGCCTTGCCATTTGTGGCTTCAGCTATCTGTGACATGAGTTCCCTAGGGTTATCCACGATCTCTACAAAAAAGGGTTCGGGGTGATCTGCACGCCTGATAATATTTCTTTCATTTTCATTTTCAGATTGAGAGGGAATTTCCTGCATCTCAACAGCATCCGTGAAGCAACTATCCTGACCAGATTCCTCCGCAACAAGTTTTTTATGTAATTTGTGAAGGGGGGCTTCAAGAAGGGGGCTGGTGTTTCCACTGGAAGGTCCGATTTTGCGTTTATGCCTGATTTTGTTATTTCCTGCGTCTGATATGTTATCAGAGAAATCAGCATCTGATTCTTGTGTTTGATTTTTAGTTTTGGATTTTTTCATTTTCGATTTGGTTTTCCTACTAATAACTTCAGTGAATCCTTTATCATTCTGCTCATTATCTGTTCTCTCTGACTGCTCTGCGTCCGAGGTTCCATAATCATTTGAGTTTAAATTTAATTTTGAACTATTTCTTTTGATTTTGCATTTAGAGCTAAGTTTATCTTTTGATTTGCTTTTAGAATTATTTTCATCATTTGTTAGGGAGCCTTCAAGGCTATTAGAATTAGAGTTAGCATTTTCCATAAGAGTAAATTTGTCTATCTTGTGATAAAAATCTAGCTCATTGATAACGTCGTCAATGAAGGGGATAGTGGAGCAACGAATTCTAAAAAGGTCAGCACACATACCTCTTACGTCGATGAGCACTCTTGTCTTTCCATCAGAATCCATGATTGAGCTGTTATTTCTCTCTTTCATCGCTTTCTTTGCAAGTCTCTGTAGAGTCCGTGCGTATTCAATTGTCTTGATTTGTCCGGGCAGTAAGTCCGATGTGATTTCAAAATTCCAAGTCAAGGGGATCAATTCATTCATTCCGTAGGTGGTATCTGTGTCATCGTTAGTATCTGGCAAGTCGATGATCAGGGTGTCATCGTTTTCCATCTTAGCATAAGTCTCGAGAGCTCCTCTCCGGTCGAAGGTCGGGGGTAAACAGTCTCACCCATTATTTAAAGGACATTGCACTGAGACTGCAGCACCCTCTGTTAGCCAATTTTGTAACTAATTTTGCAAACCTGTGTATTAAAAATTCCAGACCTGTCTATCCAACATACCACTTGTTTCATCTTTCTGTCTATCACTGTTTCGCAGTTATGTCATTTCAAAGTTAGGGTGTCCTTTCTGAAAGATCCTGTATAAGGAAAGTATTGTGACGGGGTTGAAAATTCGAATTCGAGTTTTCGACGAGAGAGCACGTTTCAAGCATCCCTGATCACGAATCAAACATTTTTGAAGTGGTGTCTGTGAGTGTGTATGTCAGTGAGTCTGTGGAGATGATAACTGACGAACGAATGGACCGATTTGAACGAAATTTGGTACAAAAATCGCAATTTGTAAACACTGGAAGCCTATTGTTTTTATACGCAATCGAATGTTCAGAACCCCCTAAATTTTCGAGTGAAATTTTGAAAAAATCGTCAAAAAATCAAAACCGCTAATAAAGTTACGCAAATAGACATTTCTTATGTAATTTTTCATTAGAAAACGATTGACATAAATTTTAGAACGTTAACATGAACCGTTTTCGAGATATTGCATATTTTTCAAAAAAATTATCAAAAAGTCATATAAAATAAAATAAAAAAATTCCTATTGAGAAACATATTCACTTTTCATATGTAATACCATGCGTTAAATTTGGTGACATCATTCTTGTGGATCTAGCTCGTTCCATTTATGAAAAAAGATACTTTGAGTAATACTATTGTATTTGAACGCCAATGGTCATTTATCTGCTGTAAGAATAACTTATTTCTTCGTCCATAACTCTTGGCGAGATTTTGGTGATGAATTTGGTGGAATGTCGCCAACTTGGCGACTTTTTTAAATGTTGCTAAATTAACGAAAAACTCGCCAAATGGATAAAAATGACGTTAAATCAATGACGACTCATTGATGATGACGACATGGAAAATGACGACTCATTGACGAAAATTCAATATCTTGGAAAGAATATAAATAACTACTATAAAAATAATCCATTTTTTTTTGCTGTAAAAGTAGTAAATTCATTGCATTATATAAGGAAAGTCATGTGCTGCCCACATCAGATTTTTGACGATGTGTTTGATACTTTTAAGATTCGCGTTTATTGGGTGTTTACATTTCATTATAAGGTCCCTCATTTAATAGTTTTTCGACACTTTTTCAACATATGTAGATTTACCAAAACAATGTGACCTCTCTCGTCACCTTTGGTAATTACCAAATTAGGATTGCATTTCAGCTCTTTTAGAACACGTTGCTTATTAAGGTTGGAAGGGTGATTATTGTTATTGAAAGAAACAGTGTTAGCCACTAAATGCATAATAAGACATCCTTTTGGAAATTTAGATCTTTCAATAGGCGCAACAAGCTTAGTAACAGAAGGGCGATTGGATGAGGAGGGACAAGAAGTGTTCTGTAACAGACTTAGAACTAAATCGATACTGACAGGGAATATCCTTAGTAAATGGGACAATAGCATAAGTAAGGAATGTTCAAGATGTAAAAAAATCAATGACATAGAGCATGTTATGATGAGCTGCAAACTGTATGGAGGGGAAAGGAAAAATTGCTTTCAATATTTTGAAGCGCAGCAAAAGAACAGTACGGTATCTCTTAACAGTCTTTTGGATTTCTACAATTATCCTAATCCCAATGAAGCAATGTACGTTATAAGCAAGGTTTGCTTAAAATGGTTTATTTACGAATTCAAATGGTTTAGTTTTTCTACAGAGCAGCTTGATTCCAAGTGCAGGAAGTAATATCCTCCCATTTGGGGGAAAAAGGGTTCTTTGGAGTATGTAATCAATGATTAAACTCCAGTTTACTTCTCTAACTGAGAAGAAAAGAAAGAAAGAATGAGGAGGGATCAAAACTATATTGAAACATTTGTTGTCACGTAATTTGCATATGTTTACTTTCTTTAACGAAGTATTCAAAGCGTTACTCTCACAAGCAGCAGTTTTATTTTTGTGACAGAGCGTTTGTCTTTATAGAAGTATATCCATTGACTTTTTAAAGCAGTTTTGCCATACTAAAATATGTTTCACTTTTATATATTTGTTTATTAAAATACTCTATTGATCTTTTATTATATATCTTATACTATGATCTGAATCTGCATTTTCTGTCTTCCATATCGAGGTCATTTATTACATATGTATTTACATTCAAAATAGATATATTTTTTAAAAACTGTTTTGGGTTCTATATTTATGAAGGGTATTTGTTCTGATACATATGATAAAATTTTGTTTTAGGATATTTCATAGATATATGATAAAACAGCAAAAAATATAACCCCGCATCTGTATTTTATTGTAAAGGACCAACGATTTTGGGACGGTAGAATAAATATTTGAAAAATAAATACCCGAGAGATATAACTTTATGTATAACGGGTTTTATTAAATTTATGCTGAAGTGAATTTTCCAAAATATTTTTATAGGCGTCCGAATATCAGAAGGCGACTTTAAAACGTTGGAAGAGATGAAAATCTATGAAGTTACTTTAGATCTTTATGATGAAAATGATAACATAATATATCCATCTGATGTAAGTATTTTAGAATAATTACCACTAGACATTTATTGTAAATATTATTTCTCTGAAAATATGTTTGTGAAATGTGTGAATATATTGGAAGTTCGCAGATATCTCTTGTCTTATCAAATAATTTTATTCATAAGTACTTTCGGGTAATACTACTTTTATACGTAGTGCATTAAAATAGATGAAGAAATAATGTAATGGCAAATATTTAATAGCATGTAAGGAATATTACTTATCAGTAAATATTGAAACAGTAATTACTTCTAATTTTTTATGATAAAACTGACTATACTATAAAATATGGACTGTAGGAGTCGGGATAGCCTAGGGGTTATGAAGAGAAGATCGCAAGAGGTGGTCCTGAGTTCAATGCTCTACGCCGTCCAAAACTATCCCTGTTTTCACGGTGTATGGTTTAAAATGTCTCCGATTTTGATATTGCGTTATAAAAAACGGACTAACAATCCCATCTTAATTTACCAGATGTTTCGTTGAATATCATACACTGCTCCAATAGGAATACAACAGAAACATATTTGTTTTTCATTAATTATGACTTTTTATGCAGAACTTCATAAATTTCCAAAAGAATTCCAACAGCGTATGGGAAAGTGATAAAACAGGTTTCCTCTCGTCCTTGGGAGGGGATCAAGAGTTATCATTTTGTTGCGACGTCATCAGCGAAACTGACGTCATCTGTTTAGGGATTTATTTGGATTGCGAGTTGGTAATAGAATTGAAAATATTTTTGTAAGTTTGCAAGTATTTTCCTGTAGAAAATGTACTGTCGATTTTAATCGAAGGATCTTATATAGCTTATATAGTGACTCGAAGGAACTTTATATAGTGTGTATCAAAACAGTATATTTAAAGCGTTTTATGACCACACAGAGAGTGAAAGGCGTATTAAGGGCGTATCAAAACAGCTTATTTAGGGCGCATCAAAATAGCTTATAAAGGGCGTATTAAAATAGCTTATTCAGGGCGTATCAAGAGCTTATTTGGAGCGTATCAAAAGAGCTTATACACCAGTGTAGAAGGTAAAATTGTATTTAGGGCGTAATATGTAGTCCTGTTAGGGTGTAGTATTCGATGTGCCCAGCGCCAGGACCAAGGCGTATTGCGTATTCGAGCAGTGATCGAAGGCGTGATTAGGTGCTTATTTAGGGAAGCATGTGCTCGCTTGCGATTTTCAAAAAATCAAAATTAGTACCTTAGTTATTAAATATTGAAGCACCATTTTGAGAGATTTTCACACAAATCGATTCCTTAGCGATCGAAAAAAAATTATCGCACAGTTTCCATTTACGCCATACGAAAATTAACAGAACTTACGTATTACGAATTTGCGAAAGACCGAAGAATTCTATTTCAAAGAAGTTGTACGGGATTTTAAAATTGCCATGTGAGAAAATCGACTGTAATCCGATCTTCCTAATTCAACAGATGGTGCTTTGAACATTACACACTGCTTTAAACAAAAAAATGATGCTTCTGCTATCAACCGTTCGTGAATTAGGGATTTTTTCATGTAAAAACTCATAAATTTTCAAAATAATTCTAGTAGCTCACGGGACCAATGCTAGAACAGATTTTCCTTCGTTTTTAAGACAAGGAAAAGTTGCTTTCTTAAAGTAGGTACACATAGAGCACTCTAGGAAGGACAGGTGTTGCAATTCGACTTCATCTGTCGTCAACTGCTTAGGGCTTTATTTGGATTGCGAGCTAGCATTAGCATCGAAAATATTATCGCTTTGAAAGCATTTTCATTTAGAAAATGTGATATTGGTTTTAAGCATCTTTAATTTGAATGCGTCTTATACACTTATTTAGGGCGTATAGAAGGAGCCTATTTAGAGCATATAAAAAGAGCTTATTTATGGCTTATTATGTCCGTGCAGAGGGCGAAAGCTGTATTTAGGGTTTAAAACGCACCCGTGTTAGGACTTAGCTCTCGATGAGTCCAGCACCTGGAACAAGGTGCATTATGCTACCGCGTATCTGGTTAAGACGTGTTTAGGTGCTTATTTAGGGCATATTATGTGCAGTCGCTCATGTGCTCGCGCAGCAGGGCGACTACGTCTTTTGAAAAACTTAATGAATGAATGAATTCAATTAATTCCTGCTTTAAATCCTCATTTAAATCATGGTTCACATTTTTAGTTTTTGTATAATCTACAGTTAGCAGCGGGCTCCGCATCTAGTTTCATTTCAAGTTTTCATACAAGTAATGTTACAGAAACTAAGAACATAATATTCTATTTATTAATTACTAGAATGAATTTCCCGGCGTTGTCCGCGTCCTAAATAAATGTCCGCCACGTAAATAATACAGATACAGATAACACCACAGTTCCAAATCGCCTGTTTTGAACCGAAACCATTCCCACCTGTGCAGTCACTCGCAGCTATTTACCACGCATGCGCACAAATGGCCACTCCTCCCCATAGCAAAGCCCAACTTGTAATGTCAACCGCCAGAGCAAGTACGGAAGCGAAAATCTCAATGTTTATGCGTTTGGTTGAAATTTAACAGAAAATAGAGCAATTTTTTCTTTTTAAATGAGAAGATATATATCCATATTTTTGCCAACTACAGAATCATGCTAATCTTCCATTCTAGGATGTGGCGAAATAAAATATAAAACATGAATATTTTGATGTATTTAAAAATAAATAAATAAATATGAAGAAATTATCCCCCGAATTCGGTTCAAATACCGTTAGGAAGAACGTTCTTCGATTATTCCGATGATGTAAATAGGAAATATATGATGATATTTTCAATGGCTAAGTGTTATTTTAATCCCGTATACGTGCATATTGAAATGATGTTAGTTGGATTAAATGATAATAGATGGCGGCACAGTATGCGAATGGGAGCATTTATAAATCGTATTCGTAAAGCACAAAACCCGCCTATAAGGGGCGTCTCTAAAAATATGGAGAACACTCCCATTGTAGATAAAAGCATCTATGGACCGGTTTCGCGCTTATTATTCGCTCGTCAACACGGAATAGCTAATATCTGGAATGACAGCAGGAAACTTGCAAAAAGCCAGAATTTTTTGGGAGCTTCTATTGGAACTGGCAATTTTAGTCAATCCACCGGCATAAAATACTTTTATAATTTAGCTCAGGCTATACGAAGCTGCAAAGGCACAAAACCCGCCTATAAGGAGTGTCCCAAAATATGAAACACACTCCCATTATAGATACCACTAGCATCCACGGACTCACACACACACACATATATATATATAAATAATGATTATCTTACTTCTAATAATGTACTATTTAAAGTAAAAAACTTTCCTATGCTACTACACTTTGTATTATACAACACGTATTCCAGGTAACATTATTCAAGGTAATAACATCTATTTACAGAAATCAGTTGTGCCTCAAGGGGGTTGCAGTAGGACTATTCTAGCAAACTTATATCTTTATTATTATGAAAATAAATTCATCTCTAATACATATTTTATATATCGATATGTTAACGACTTAATATGTATAATCGTTAGCGATACTAATCATATTAATATTGATTTTTACCCATCTAACCTGTAGCTATTTTTACCCATCTAACCCTAATGAGCTTTGTGTTAGTCAAAATGTTAATTATTTAGATTTAAATATAAGATTGGATACTCACCATTACAATATTATTACCAATTTATATGATAAAAAATATTCACAGAAATTGAATATCATTAATTTGCTTTCCTTTCGTTCTTGTACAGCAGTTTAGAAATATCATTTTAAACCACCTCTCTAGAATACATAGATTCTCTGATCCTAAGTATCAATAGCTACACATAAATAATCTTAAGCGCATTTGCAAAATTTACCACTATTCTGAATATTTTGTAAATAATAGTATTAATAATGTGAAGTATATATTGGCGTTCAGAATGACATTTGAATGATAGTAGTTTAGAAATATCATTTTAAACCACTTCTTTAGAATACATAGATTCTCTGATCCTAAGTATCAATATCTACACATAAATAATCTTCGGCCGTCCAAATGGTTGCTCGAGGCCTTAGGATGAGTCGGACGGCCTGGGTCTTCAACATAAATAATCTTAAGCGTATTTGCAAAATTTACCACTATTCTGAATATTTTGTAAATAATAGTATTAATAATTTGAAGTATATATTGGCGTTCGGAATGATATTTGAATAGTAGTAGTTTAGAAATATCATTTTAAACCACCTCGCTAGAATACATTGATTCTCTGATCCTAAGTATCAATATCTACACATAAATAATCTTAAGCGTATTTGCAAAATTTACCACTATTCTGAATATTTTGTAAATAATAGTATTAATAATTTGAAGTATATATTGGCGTTCGGAATGATATTTGAATAATAGTAGTTTAGAAATATCATTTTAAACCACCTCGCTAGAATACATTGATTCTCTGATCCTAAGTATCAATATCTACACATAAATAATCTTAAGCGTATTTGCAAAATTTACCACTATTCTGAATATTTTGTAAATAATAGTATTAATAATTTGAAGTATATATTGGCGTTCGGAATGACATTTGAATGATAGTAGTTTAGAAATATCATTTTAAACTACCTCTTTAGAATACATACATTCTCTGATCCTAAGTATCAATATCTACACATAAATAATCTTCGGCCGTCCAAATGGTTGCTCGAGGCCTTAGGATGAGTCGGACGGCCTGGGTCTTCAACATAAATAATCTTATTTGCGTATTTGCAAAATTTACCACTATTCTGAATATTTTGTAAATAATAGTATTAATAATTTGAAGTATATATTGGCGTTTGGAATGATATTTGAATAATAGTAGTTTAGAAATATCATTTTAAACCACCTCGCTAGAATACATTGATTCTCTGATCCTAAGTATCAATATCTACACATAAATAATCTTAAGCGTATTTGCAAAATTTACCACTATTCTGAATATTTTGTAAATAATAGTATTAATAATTTAAAGTAAATATTGGCGTTCAGAATGACATTTGAATGATAGTAGTTTAGAAATATTATTTTAAACCACCTCTCTAGAATACATAGATTCTCTGATCCTAAGTATCAATATCTACACATAAATAATCTTCGGCCGTCCAAATGGTTGCTCGAGTCCTTAGGATGAGTCGGACGGCCTGGGTCTTCAACATAAATAATCTTAAGCGTATTTGCAAAATTTACCACTATTCTGAATATTTTGTAAATAATAGTATTAATAATTTGAAGTATATATTGGCGTTCGGAATGATATTTGAATAATAGTAGTTTAGAAATATCATTTTAAATCACCTCGCTAGAATACATTGATTCTCTGATCCTAAGTATCAATATCTAGACATAAATAATCTTAAGCGTATTTGAAAAAGTTACCACTATTCTGAATATTTTGTAAATAATAGTATTAATAATTTGAAGTATATATTTACGTTCGGAATGATATTTGTTAATCTCACCTCTCAGCCTTTGGCTGTCAGTTTTTCACGTGAGTCGTATCAAATCAAGTATTTATTTCTGATTTTACTTCAATTTAATTTCATTTTTATAATTCATGCATATTCTTTCAAACTGTTCACAGTGCCAAAGAAATTTATAGTGATATACTGTCGCTTTTGTTAGAAACAGGCTTTTATTTTGGTTATAATTTAGAATGTATGCGCTGTCCTGATGACGAGTACATTTCTAAATTGACCTCCATTTTTTAAGCTACGTGCTTTCCGTATCTTTTAGCTTAGTTGTTTATCACATTCTTTTAGTTTCAAAGGTATGTTACTTTGTGTTTTAACATTTTTTATCACGTGTTAATTGTTTACTTTTTCATTTTTATTTCTATTATATTTATATCTGATCAGCTTAGATGATGTTAAGCCTAGCTCGTTTCGCTTTGGAAGTATTTTTTCGCATGTTTTAAAATTTCCTTTGCCCCCTCCTCTCTTTATTGGTCAATTTTCTTACATATTTTGTCTCATTTACCCTTTAATAATATTTTTGAAAGTGTTTTAGATATGTGTGATTTGAATTAATGTCTTTAATGCTACATAGAGTATCCTTATTCTATAGTTAACTAATAGATTACACTCTTTGTCCCGTCATATAGATAAGTTACTAGCTAATATTTTCCATGTTTATGCATTGTATATATCTATAGTTAGCTTCGTTAAAACATGATCTTACTATCCATGCTAGAGTTGAGTTATTAGTCATTTCGGTAGTTAATACATAGTTATCGTTTTAAAATATTCAATTCTACAATATATACACTCATGTCCAAAAATTAAACAACAAACGGAAAAATTAGCATATTCGGCGAAGGAAACAACGTGTAGCCACAAAATTAGACGGGAACGTAGATTCGTGGAAGGAGAATTAGTTCTTTTCAATAAGCCAAGAAGACAGTAATGACTCTTAAAGTTATCAACGACAGTGGTGGGAATTGCTCTTGATACCACTTTTAATTCTTCCCTCACTAAGCAGGAAGATCAGAAACAATTAGTCTGCGGAGGGCCACCGGAAACGCTTTCCAGATACCAAGAAAAGCACTTTTTGGCACAGACTGAGGAGCAAGCCGACTGAGAACTCAGCAGTGGTAATTGTTGCATAGTATAATCTTTATAATGAACCGTATGTGAACCTATTTAAGAAATAAATTTTAAATTATCCTAATGTCATAAGTGTTTATTATTATTATTTTTTGTTAAAGGCATTCGGCATATAGTAAAAGTTCAACCACTTTGATGATGAGGCATTCCTAAATATTATCGGATTTCCTTGAAATTTTTTGTGAGACATTTTCTCATCAAAAGGACCAAAAACATCCATGAGCAACAAAGCATTTCGATGTTCGAATTTTTTGAACCACCCCAATACTATATAGATTTTATCAATATCTATAATTGATATTATGCAACATTATCGAAATCATCTCATCTGCCTAAACACAGATGTATATAGTATTTTTTTTTAATGAAGTGTGATTAAAATGTATTTTCTTCTTTGCGTGCGTCATTGTTGTGTAGGGGAGAACATTGAAAAATTATTTATTTTAATTCTCATACTTTATTTTTTATTTCTAAGAATGAATTGGTTTTAGATTCAAAGTAGACAATGTCAAAAGTCATTCTTCTAGGCGGACACTGTATCAACTTATTATTACTAGAAAAAAGTGAGTGGAGTAAAATGCAAGTTTGATAGGAAATCCGCGTATGTTTAACGTATATGTATAATATAAAACATTTAATTGAAAACAAAATATTGATGTTGATAGAAGTTTGTTTTCATATTGAAGACAGCAGAATTATCATTTTCTTACTTGAATGAATAACTCAATTTTAGGTATTTTAATAATGTAATTACTAAATAGAACAACTAATGCTTATTCTTTCTAGAATCTACGACTTGGTGTGAATTTTCCGACAAAGCTTTTCCATGTTATTTATACTTCAGCGAATGGAACCTATTCTGTGATTCAAACGATAGCACCCGGTTCTGGAGCCATAAGAGTGGAATATAAAGGAATTCTGATGGTAAGTAATACTCATAAACTGATATAATATTGGTAGTATTTCCGTCCAGTGTGCTTATCCATGTTGATGTTGTGGGAGGTCTATGAATAGATTTTTAAGCAATATTTAAAGGAATAAGCTCTATACTATTAACGCGTGAAAAACTATAATATTAAAAACTGAAAACCCATGTTTTTTTGTTTGTTTGATTATATGTATGTCCCTCATATTCTGAAGTAAATAACTAGCCTAGCGCCTCGCGTCTTTTCTTAAATTCAGCATTTTATCTGAGGAGCTGCAGAAAATATTAAAAAATTCGAAAAATTCAATAGATTTTAAAATAATTACCCCCCCTCCCTAATATAGGGAGAATAATCGATACCGTCCTATAAAACGCATCTTTTTCTTCAATTTTTGAAATTGCTGTTAAAATACAGTATGCTAAAGTACGGTATATTTCTATTAAAATACGGTATACTGAAGGTGTCATTTCTTCACAAGAGCTATGGTAGTTTTAAAATCATTGAAAGAAAAAATGAGGTTAGGAAAGTAAAATTATTCTACAGTTAATCACCAGTTAACAGTGTTGCCAATTCACTGTCGTTTATTTATCTTTACTGAATCCAGAATATACATTTAAGAGAATGCTCATATTTTTTGAAAGCCACAGAGGTTTTTTAGGAGTCATCTATTTATGGTAGATAATGTGCAAAACCTTAATTTTGTAAATGAAAATGGGCATGATATAGATAGTCTGGCATTGTTTTTTGTCACGCATTAAAATCTTCAATACAACATTTGAAATATATTCAGGGTTTATTATAAAATTTTAACTTTTTGAATATTTGCTCTATAAAATTTATACAGGTAACGACCAGTAAAGAAGCAAAATAAATGATTTCAGTCGTTTTGCTCGCTTAATTCAACATCATACTTCATAGGATCATCTCTAGTAAGGGACTGCACACAAACCGTGCTTTAACGTTTCGGTTTATTATTGAAATTTCATAAATTTGATTTTATCAAGGATTAATTTATTTAGTACACACAGAATTTAAAGTGCAATTTTTCCTGCTAGCTGGATAGTCCTGATATAGTATATAGTTTGAAAATACAGTTCTAAAACTTCATGATCTAAAGTTAAATAGTTATTTAATTTTTCATGATGCAATCTGAACTGTACTAAGGATAAGAAATGATTTTCAAATACTTCAAAATTGTATTTTTTATGCACATGACATGAAATGTAATTGTATAAAAGGCATGAATTCTTATTTTATTATTTTAGGTCGAATCAATTTTCAAAGAACATACAGTTTCAGTCTCTACAGATGTTATCGTGTGTCAAAAGTTGAACATTTTCCCACCAATGATTCTTCTTCCTTTATTATCCATAGGCAACAGATTTCATGACGTTCCCTTCATGGTAAGTTAATGTTACGGAAATACAACTGTTATTAAATTCTGCATTGTTTGCAATTCTACTAACTATTTGATTTATTTCTCCTATATTTTGTTTCTTCTAATGTTTAATCATGACCTATTACTATTTCTCTGGACACAGAAATAAGGCAGTTAAACCACAGATCTAAGATTCGATTCTCAGCTTAGTCGCTAATAGCTTGGTGTACCTGCTAGGGTTGCATCCCCCGCATGGCAGTATGGTCACATGTGGCTTTACCTAATAAATTTTTCCTTCTTTCCTTACATATTTGCGTTTTTAGTCAGTGACACAAAATTAAACACTAATGAATATAATAAAAATTACATAGGTAAATTGTTCATTGATGTAGCAAATTTTAAACTGAACATTTCATGCAATACGTAGAATTGTGTCTCAATGCTTTATTGATTTTATGAGCTACGTTGATTATTATATGAGACATATTAACTACTACGCACTGCTGCTAAAATAATAAAACTAAAATAACTTTGATAAAAGCAGCATATAATATAGAAATAATAGTATTGACCGGTTTTGAAGGCAAGAAACTGCTTTCTTCGTCAGTGCACAAAAGAAGCGCAACTTTCTCTCACGGACGCGTGAGAGTTAGTTCGGTGACTGATGTAAAAATAGCAACCGTGACTAAAGTAAAGAGTTGTCAACGACGAGAGACGAAAAAGAGGTAAAAACCAAGAAGGAAGGGACAAAAGGCAGGTAAAATACCAAAATGGTAAAATACCAAAGAAGATGGTAATGGTAAGGATGGTGATGGAAGTAATGGTAAAATACCAAAAAAGAAAGTGAACGTCCAACAAAGGTTTCAAAGCACTTATTCAATGAGCAAAACTACAAACATAAGATCTCTATTCAATTTAAAAAGACAACTAACCGGTTTCTGAATACATATACGTTTGTCATTCATGTTTCTAAAATAAATGAGATTTAATCTTGACGGTTATACGTTTAAATACAGCACCTATATGTATGTTATACTTTATACACATGTAAAAAAATATTTAACATTGATAAACTAATATGATGATCCTGACTGTTGTACAAAGTAATTAAATATTTTAGGTTACAGGTGGAACTGGAGACTATGTGTGGGCTTTAAGCAACGAAACTGTGGCGAAATTGGTTGAAAATGAAAATAAGAAGAACACTGTCCGTCTTCAAATTTACGGTGAAGTCGATTTGAAAATTACCGTCACGGACAGAAATAATGTGAATTTTATATCCACTGCACAGGTAAATATTCATTTTTATGACTTTCTAAATGAATTGTTTAGAAAGACAGTATAATTTCTCTAGTATTGTAGATTTACTTTTACTTGTCTTGTCTTAAAGTCATTTAATTCTGTATAATGTTAAGAAAATTGACAGTTTAAGTATGACAATAATACTTCAGGAATACTTGTTTATGTAAATAAAAGTTATGGCATAAATAGTCTGTTAAACTCTGCGAAGACTCTGTTAAACTCTGCTAGTCTGTTAAACTCTGCTAGTTTAGTATTTCATTTCGTCAATAGTTTAAACATAAATTAAGGACGTGAGATTTTGAAATATATAAACTTTGAAATAATCTGATGTATTGATTGCTATTATGGAAGAGTTATATTTCATACTTACATTTGTGCATAATTATTGCATTGCTGTTGTTGATTGTTGAGTAACAGGTTAGTCGATGATGCAGGAAATAGCAGTGTTGATAGAATTTTGAAATGAATGTAAACATTGGCTGAGTTTGCGCACTGGTTCTGATATAATACTGGTGAATGTGATTGTCTATTAAAATGGAATACTTTTTCACAAAATTCTATTTTTTGTCAAAAAATAATGATGGATGCACGATGCATGTACGTGGACCAATATATAAGTCTACACTTATGAAGAATATAACTTGAATAAAGATGATGCGATTAGTATATGAACTCGTATTTTCATTATTATTCGTACACAGTATAGTTTTAGAAGGAAAGGTTTCTTACACAGACACGGCATTTAATTCGAGCTGATATGGGACGGTATATCGATAAAGTGTTCACAGTGATATATGGTAGTGTTCTGATGGGGTATGCGGTAAAGCTGGTTAGACCATGAAGCCCATGTGTTAGTTGTAGCTTTAACAGTAGAAGAGAAACGACAGTTCAAGGGCAGCAGGCGGATTTGCGGATTGCATTCCAATGTGATGACGTCACGTTATCTTATCGGATGACGTCATCGGCTTATCTTATCAGATGACGTCATCGGCTTATCTTATCGGATGACGTCATGTACTGACACAGACAGTGGGGTTGAGGAAGAACTTGGCGGCCATCTTGGAAATTTTGGTGGCGCCCTCTATTGACAGGTTGGAGAACTGTGCTGGCTAAAAGGAAAGAATTGGTTCTGGACTGAGCTGGATTCGAACTGGGGACCCCTTGCTCCGTAGGTGCAGTGCTTTAACCAGTATACAGTTTGAGACTTGTAGACAGATGGTGAATGAATCATGTCTTCCCTGCGAAAGGAGTTGGGTACTTAGAATATATTCTGAATTTCTACGAAGGGATGGTGCGAGTAAATTAAGATTTTAATTCATTTTTAATAAATGAATAAAATGTATTATGAAAAAATATGGAAAATAGTCATAATTGAATTTTAATAGGTGGATTATTTTTTTTAATGATTGGAACGTGGGTAATTAATTTTTTTTATGGAATGCTTTGGAAAGTACTTGAAGACATTTACGAAAGTTTAGACGGCGGTGATGGCGCCCTCTATTGGCGCTTGAATGAAATACATCCGTGTTATTGAATTTTAATAGAATTAAGAATATTTTCCGATTTTCTACGAAGGGATGGTGCGAATGAATTAAGATTTTAATTCATTTTTAATAAATGAATAAAATGTATTATGAAAAAAAAATGGAATATAGTCATAATTGAATTTTAATAGGTGGATTATTTTTTTTAATAATTGGAACGTTGGTAATTAATTTTTTTTTATGGAATGGTTTGGAAAGTGCTTGAAGGCATTTCCGAAAGTTTAGACGGCGGTGATGGCGCCATCTATTGGCGTTTGAATGAAATACATGCGACGAATTTTAATAGAATTAATTTTTTTTAATGTGGTTTTTGTGTTAATGAATCTTTTAATTCGGTAGTCGAACGATGCCTTAATATGTTTGGCTTCACGCTCATACATGTTCTAATGAACGAAGATAATTATTTTTTACGTTGGTCATTCATCAAAGAATTTTAAGGACGGGGTGTATGTTATGTTTGTGTTATTGAATTTTATTAATTTTATTAAAATGATTTTGTTGTATTTTTGGATGACTTTTAAAGGAATGGGGGATTTCTAGCACTCCATAGTGAACTAGCATATCGCTGCGCTAAATGTCTATTTTCACATACCATGTGAGATTTTAACGGCAGGTTATACTACTTACTGAACACGACTCGACACTTTTCAGAATGATTGCGTATGCCACGCGATTTTTTTTTTAATGATAAGTTTCTGAATCCATTTCGGCAATTGCGCTAAATGTCTATTTTCACATACCATGTGAGATTTTAATGCTAGGTTAGAATACTGGTTGAACATGACTCGACAATTTTTTTTTAATTTTACTAGAAATGTTATCAGATTTTTTTTTTTAATTTTTTCAATGATATTCATAAAATTGTTAATTAATTCGAACCCGCGACTAAAAAGCGTCTATGGGTCAGCTGCCGAACACGCAGCCAGCTGGCCCATAGAAGCTTGATGGGAACTCCCTATTTAACCTTCTCTATCATACTGAAAGCAATAAGATGATCAGCGGCGCCCTCTATTGGCAGAGAACTTTGTTATTTATTCGATCATTTATTTTATTTTTAATTTAGTGACATGAGGTGTATGACTTTTTCGGATCACGTGTACATTGTATACATACCCAGCGATGAAGACTGCAAAGGATTCTGGGAGATTGATGCATATCGATTTAAAGATCGAATATTAAGATTTGAAAATTATTTTTACGTGTTTATAAGAAGAATAAAACAGAGGATTAAATTTAGCAAAAATTACTCGACACATAGTGCATGTACGAGGAATTAGAAATATGTGTTTTCGATATTCCAAGAGGTCAAAGACCCTAAAATTTTATGATTTTAGTGAATTGTTTGGTTCTTAGCATATGTTTGATGAACTAGGAGTTTTTTTTTGTTTTTTTTAATCTTACACAAGCCCTAAGACTCCTTTATCGCTTAAAATTACGGCATTTAAATTAAATTTAGCAAAAATTACTCGACACATAGTGCATGTTCGAGGAATTAGAAGTATGTGTTTTCGATATTCCAAGAGGTCTAAGACCCTAAAATTTCATGAATTTAGTGAATTGTTTGGTTCTTAGCATATGTTTGGGGAACTAAGAATGAGTTTTTTAATGTTACATAAGCCGTAAGACTCCTTTAGCGCTTAAAATTATGATTTTTTAATAAAATTTGCAAAAATTACACAATACTTAGTGGATAATTACTGAATAAGAGATATGTTTTTAATGTTACAGCAACATCTAAAACCCTTAAATCGGTATATTTTTAAAACTGTCATGAATTTTAGGGGAATAGAATCTCACTTAACGATTTTTTTTTTTAAGGACATGCGATTGTCAACATTGAATTTAAATGAAAGACTGACCCTCTAGGCCAAGTGTAGTACATTGTAATAATATTAAAATATGAAAGATATGTATTTAACACTTTAAAGGAAACATGTAATGAGTTTTGATATCTTAATACGAGACATTATTGACATACAAATAGGAATATCATGATCTCGCGGTTGTAGGTGCACCATAAAATCATTCAATTCATAATGAATGCCCACATTTGAATGTACATATTTAACAACACCTGGAAAATGATAGGGTGAAACTCAGACAAAATTTTACACTTCCTACGAAATAAATCCCAACTTCGTAGACTTTTAGGAAACTAGGGCTGAATTTTCACCTATTCTTAGAGATTGGAAGGCCCAGACCACACGACCAACCCTAAAGCTTACGGTAACTAACTCTGTGGCCGACCTATTCTTAGAGATTGAAACACCACATTCTTTATAAATCTTCATACTTTTAGAGAATGGAACATAACTTAGCATTTATTTTTAATGAATAAGGGTATATAATTTCAGAATTTTAACACTGAACATAAACTTTATAAATTAATCTCTGTAAAGTGCAAATATCGTTCATTGCGAAACTCACACTGTAAACATTTTATATGATTCGAATAAATTTATTTTTAATTTTTTTTTGTATTTTATTTTAAAAGCGATATTAGTAAACCTGTTATACTTGAATGTAGAGATACATAACCTACGAGTACATAGCATTTTAAATAAAACATGTTAAAAATGAGTTGATGAACGTAAATAAGGAGTTCAGTTTGAAAGATAAAAATCCATTTAATGAATCTATTCTTCATAAAATACACATTAAGCATTATTTGTTGCACATTTAATCAAACAAGTTAAAATAATTTCCTTATCGCACATTCATAGTCCTCTGATTTGAATGACTTGAAAAAATTTCGATCATACCAGTGAAAGACTTCTTCACCACGCAACAAAACTTTCTTTGCTATGTTAATAATGTCAAGATTTAGAACTACCTGTTCAGCCACTCTGTTGTACATTTCTAATGGAGTGCTGTAAAGACATTCGTGGTAACTTTGATCTTCAATTTGACTAACACAGCCAACACATTTGAAAAGTTTTCTTACATGATACATCATGCTCTCATGAATACAAGAGATTAATTGTTCGAATGCAAAATTTTTGTCACAAATAACTGATGGTAGAAAGGTCATCGTGTCCTTTATTTTTAATATTTGTGCAGGAAGCCACTCTAGAAATATACTTTCTCGAAGTTCCATACTAATGTTGTTGACACAATTCATTAAACATGCTATTTGATTTTTATCTAAGGTAATATGACACTGCGTTAGACAAAATTTTGAATCATATAATTGAATTATCTTCTGTAAATGAAGTTTTCCATTGTCATTGAAACAGAACAACTCATTGCGATTGACGAAAGAGGTATCCGCATATAGACTATTGAACGACCACAATTTTTGTGAAAATTCACTCCAAGTAGCAGGTGACAATGTAACCCATTCACGCGTAGGCACTAGTTCATTTCGTTCGTTAGAGATATATCTCCATATATACACTTTTAGCTTCTCATGGCGAAGTTTCAAATATGCATAGACACCAGAACCTAAATGCCAACGACGGAGGGCATCTTGCACGGAATCTGAAGAAGTAAATTCAGTCGAAACAGATTCTGTAGTGGCGGCTAACACTCCGCTGTGTGTTAGAGCACAAGAAAGCAGATCTTGAGATGAGTTTCCGACCTCGGTGAGGACTTGTGAATCGGCAGTGGTGGATGTTTCTGCTGGGGGTATGGTAGACATAAGATAGGTGTCTAACCAATCCACCACAAAGTTTGATGAAGGTGAATTAATCACATTTGAGACGATATCCACAGATTTTGCTTCATCTAGGACAGGAACCGACAACTCCACACTATTTCCACTAGAAATTAACTGTTCGAGTGATGGCATACTTTGAATTTTAGACATTACTTGCAGATAGTATCATCCAAGTACCACATTCCCAGTATAAGATTCATTTTTAAAACACCAAGATCTTAAAATACTATAAATTTGTCACAGCTATGAACGAACCGAACCTATCCACGCAACACCCAAGGTTGAAATGACTGATCAGGCTACGTCATAAGACTAATCACGTGACCTAAATCGAGTGTCGGCACAAACCGTGCACTTGGCACAAACCGATGTTGTGCGATTCATTGAAAATTACAAGTTCTAACCCCTTCATGTCTTATCTTATGTAATCTATTTGCACACGACACTCGATTTAGGTCACGTGATTAGTCTTATGACGTAGCCTGTGTTAGTCAAATTGAAGATCAAAGTTACCACGAATGTCTTTACAGCACTCCATTAGAAATGTACAACAGAGTGGCTGAACAGGTAGTTCTAAATCTTGACATTAATAACATAGCAAAGAAAGTTTTGTTGCGTGGTGAAGAAGTCTTTCACTGGTATGATCGAAATTTTTTCAAGTCATTCAAATCAGAGGACTATGAATGTGCGATAAGGAAATTATTTTAACTTGTTTGATTAAATGTGCAACAAATAATGCTTAATGTGTATTTTATGAAGAATAGATTCATTAAATGGATTTTTATCTTTCAAACTGAACTCCTTATTTACGTTCATCAACTCATTTTTAACATGTTTTATTTAAAATGTACTCGTAGGTTATGTATCTATACATTCAAGTATAACAGGTTTACTAATATTGCTTTTAAAATAAAATACAAAAAAAATTAAAAATAAATTTATTCGAATCATATAAAATGTTTACAGTGTGAATTTCGTAATGAACGATATTTGCACTTTACAGAGATTAATTTATAAAGTTTATGTTCAGTGTTAAAATTCTGAAATTATATACCCTTATTCATTAAAAATAAATGCTAAGTTATGTTCCATTCTCTAAAAGTATGAAGATTTATAAAGAATGTGGTGTTTCAATCTCTAAGAATAGGTCGGCCACAGAGTTAGTAACCATAATCTTTAGGGTTGGTCGTGTGGTCTGGGCCTTCCAATCTCTAAGAGTAGGTGAAAATTCAGCCCTAGTTTCCTAAAAGTCTACGAAGTTGGGATTTATTTCGTAGGAAGTGTAAAATTTTGTCTGAGTTTCACCCTATCATTTTCCAGGTGTTGTTAAATATGTACATTCAAATGTGGGCATTCATTATGAATTGAATGATTTTATGGTGCACCTACAACCGCGAGATCATGATATTCCTATTTGTATGTCAATAATGTCTCGTATTAAGATATCAAAACTCATTACATGTTTCCTTTAAAGTGTTAAATGCATATTTTTCATGTTTTAATATTATTACAATGTACTACACTTGGCCTAGAGGGTCAGTCTTTCATTTAAATTCAATGTTGACAATCGCATGTCCTTAAAAAAAATCGTTAGGTGAGATTCTATTCCCCTAAAATTCATGACAGTTATAAAAATATACCGATTTAAGGGTTTTAGATGTTGCTGTAACATTAAAAACTTATCTCTTATTCAGTAATTATCCACTAAGTATTGTGTAATTTTTGCAAATTTTATTAAAAAATCATAATTTTAAGCGCTAAAGGAGTCTTACGGCTTATGTAACATTAAAAAGTTCATTCTTAGTCCCCCAAACATATGCTAAGAACCAAACAATTCACTAAATTCATGAAATTTTAGGGTCTTAGACCTCTTGGAATATCGAAAACACATACTTCTAATTCCTCGAACATGCACTATGTGTCGAGTAATTTTTGCTAAATTTAATTTAAATGCCGTAATTTTAAGCGATAAAGGAGTCTTAGGGCTTGTGTAAGATTAAAAAAAAACAAAAAAAAACTCCTAGTTCATCAAACATATGCTAAGAACCAAACAATTCACTAAAATCATAAAATTTTAGGGTCTTTGACCTCTTGGAATATCGAAAACACATATTTCTAATTCCTCGTACATGCACTATGTGTCGAGTAATTTTTGCTAAATTTAATCCTCTGTTTTATTCTTCTTATAAACACGTAAAAATAATTTTCAAATCTTAATATTCGATCTTTAAATCGATATGCATCAATCTCCCAGAATCCTTTGCAGTCTTCATCGCTGGGTATGTATACAATGTCGGTTCCGGACATAATCCCGACAGCCGAAATCCCGACAAGCCAGAATCCCGACAGCCGAAATCCCGACAAGCCATAATCCCGACAGGGTCGAAATCCCGACAAGTCAAAAGCCCGACGAGGTCGAAATTCCGACAAGGTCGAAATCCCGATAAGCCAAAATCCCGACAAGGTCGAAATCCCGACAAGCCAAAATCCCGACAGCCGAAACCCACTCTTGCACAGACTAATACAACACTAAGGCGGTCATCGCAGTGACGTCACTAGGGTTGGAATTTACTAATCAGCACCCCCCCCCCCACACGCACATGCGCTGGACTCACGCTGGGCCCACGCACATGGCTCTCTACGCCTATATGTATAGCTTGATCAAAATTATCGGCGTTTTTACATCTCTACATTTTACAAATTAACAGTTTTAATCACTAAATCATAACAATTATGCCATTACTGAAATAAATTTTGGCAAATTGAAATGACAAAGATTAAAATGATATAACAGGTCGGTATAAGATTTAGGAAATTCATTTTATTAAAAAAGAAAAAAGACACTTACACATTCTGCATACGTTCAAATAGCATATTCAAATAGCATATGGCCATTGTCGTAGCAAGCGGATGGAGACAAGAGGGAGCGTGAGTCCAGCGCATGTGCGTGGAGGGGGGGGGGTGCTGATTAGTAAATTCTAACCCTTGTGACGTCACTCCAATGACCGCCTTAGTGTTGTATTAGTCTGTGCAAGAGTAGGTTTCGGCTGTCGGGATTTTGGCTTGTCGGGATTTCGACCTTGTCGGGATTTCGACCTTGTCGGGATTTTGACTTGTCGGGATTTCGACCCTGTCGGGATTTCGGCTGTCGGGATTCTGGCTTGTCGGGATTTCGGCTGTCGGGATTACGACCCAGACCCATACAATGTACACGTGATCCGAAAAAGTCATACACCTCATGTCACTAAATTAAAAAAAAAATAAATGATCGAATAAATAACAAAGTTCTCTGCCAATAGAGGGCGCCGCTGATCATCTTATTGCTTTCAGTATGATAGAGGAGGTTAAATAGGGAGTTCCCATCAAGCTTCTATGGCCCAGCTGGCTGCGTGTTCGGCAGCTGACCCATAGACGCTTTTTAGTCGCGGGTTCGAATCCAGACGCAAAAGTAAACTTTACAACCCAATAAAAATAAAATTAAAACATACTTTTATAGACATTCAGTCTGAATTAAAATATTTAAAGTTTCGCATTAATTAACAATTTTATGAATATCATTGAAAAATTTAAAAAAAAAATCTGATAACATTTCTAGTAAAATTAAAAAAAAATTGTCGAGTCATGTTCAACCAGTATTCTAACCTAGCATTAAAATCTCACATGGTATGTGAAAATAGACATTTAGCGCAATTGCCGAAATGGATTCAGAAACTTATCATAAAAAAAAAATCGCGTGGCATACGCAATCATTCTGAAAAGTGTCGAGTCGTGTTCAGTAAGTAGTATAACCTGTCGTTAAAATCTCACATGGTATGTGAAAATAGACATTTAGCGCAGCGATATGCTAGTTCACTATGGAGTGCTAGAAATCCCCCATTCCTTTAAAAGTCATCCAAAAATACCACAAAATCATTTTAATAAAATTAATAAAATTCAATAACACAAACATAACATACACCCCGTCCTTAAAATTCTTTGATGAATGACCAACGTAAAAAATAATTATCTTCGTTCATTAGAACATGTATGAGCGTGAAGCCAAACATATTAAGGCATCGTTCGACTACCGAATTAAAAGATTCATTAACACAAAAACCACATTAAAAAAAATTAATTCTATTAAAATTCGTCGCATGTATTTCATTCAAGCGCCAATAGATGGCGCCATCACCGCCGTCTAAACTTTCGGAAATGCCTTCAAGCACTTTCCAAACCATTCCATAAAAAAAAATTAATTACCCACGTTCCAATTATTAAAAAAAAATAATCCACCTATTAAAATTCAATTATGACTATATTCCATTTTTTTTCATAATACATTTTATTCATTTATTAAAAATGAATTAAAATCTTAATTCATTCGCACCATCTTTTCGTAGAAAATCGGAAAATATTCTTAATTCTATTAAAATTCAATAACACGGATGTATTTCATTCAAGCGCCAATAGAGGGCGCCATCACCGCCGTCAAAACTTTCGTAAATGTCTTCAAGTACTTTCCAAAGCATTCCATAAAAAAAATTAATTACCCACGTTCCAATCATTAAAAAAAATAATCCACCTATTAAAATTCAATTATGACTATATTCCATATTTTTTCATAATACATTTTATTCATTTATTAAAAATGAATTAAAATCTTAATTTACTCGCACCATCCCTTCGTAGAAATTCAGAAAATATTCTAAGTACTCAACTGCTTTCGCAGGGAAGACATGATTCATTCACCATCTGTCTACAAGTCTCAAACTGTATACTGGTTAAAGCACTGTCCTACGGTGCAAGGGGTCCCCAGTTCGAATCCAGCTCAGTCCAGAACCAATTCTTTCCTTTTAGCCAACACAGTTCTCCAACCTGTCAATAGAGGGCGCCACCAAAATTTCCAAGATGGCCGCCAAGTTCTTCTTCAACCCCACTGTCTGTGTCAGTACATGACGTCAGCCGATAATCTTATCGAGTGAGTCATCCGATAAGATACGCCCATGACGTCATCTGATAAGATAAGCTTATCTGATAAGATAAGATAAGCCGATGACGTCATCCGATAAGATAACGTGACGTCATCACATTAGAATGCAATCCGCAAATCCGCCTGCTGCCCTTGAACTGTCGTTTCTCTTCTACTTTTAACTTATGAGAAGGATGCCACAGTACTACATTCAGTATAATGTTATAAATAAAACTCCACTTAAAAACACGATGTACACATTCATCATTGGTATGACTTCTTATAGCGTAGTAACGAAATTTAAAATTCTTTTAAAACATTTATTATAAAAACGTTAAAACTTTTACAATAGTTTACCTACATTTGACAAGCGTACATATTTCCTGCCCCAACCAGTACGTTAGAGCAAGATCTAATCGTATAGTAAATTTTCCCAAGTCTATTTTGATCTTGTTTATTTTGAACATAGATTCATGTGAACTATATTGGGAAAAGGCTTCAAAATAATAGAAAACCTTGCACATTGAATTACAGGCGTTTTTTGAAATTTCAGTTAATGAAATTATTTCTGTTATTTTATCATTTTCTTAATCACGAAAAAAATTTAACGAGGGTAAAATTATTAAACATATTTAAATGAGCAAACGTTTTAATTTGGTATGTTAAAATATGGAGCTGGAAAAGATCTTAGTTTAAAAATTGAATGACGTCTAATCGGAGAAAGTTAGATAGTTCCTAGCACAGGATGTACGAAAGAGAGATTAGATAGATCCTAGCACAGGATGTACGAAAATTAATTTCATATACAGTACTTTAGTATATTTAAATGTGCAATAGAAATAATTGTATCAATGGAAATCGTTTTAAAAAGTTTTCAAAATTAGCTCAAGCTAAAAACAGAACATCTTTCCGTGATAGAGAATCTATGACTTTTGGAAGGGCGTCATAGACGTGGTTGTATTGGTATGGTCTATTGGCCGAATGAGCAAAATTATCTACGGACTAGCGCTAATATAGCGTTAGTCTTTACCCTCTGTGTGTGGCATTTGGTTTATCCCAATGTAAATAAGCTTAGTTTCGTACCAGTCCCAATTATGTGTCGATTCTCTGGTAAGGGAGTCTATTATTAAAACGCGATTATTATTATGAGACATGGTGTGGTGTGGTGTGGTGTTCCGTACAAGCACTATTTATTTATTGAAAATTATTCAATTAGAAATTATTTTGACTAGGATTTATAAAATAACTAAAATAATTTGTATTTTTATGGAATAAAATTTCAAGAAAAATTTTTACATATAGTTTTTTTAGTTTACTATTATGTACAAAATAAATTTATAAATGTATGAGATACATTTAAACGCCTCTTGCAGGTATCAGTACAGCCTCCTATTGATATTGAAACCTATCCAACTGTTGTAGAAGCTGAGGTTGGTAATATTTTAATTATACCAACTGCTCTTCTAGGATACGAAGATAAAGGTAAATAGTTAAATTTTGATTAATTCAACTTTGTTGCATTTCGCATTTTAACTTTGTTGCTAAATATTACTTCAAACAAAGTGACGTTACTTACGCTCTTTGTCTTCAAAGATTTTTTTTTAATGAAAGTAATAAGTTTTTTTTTAATGATAATTTTCATTGCATGCATTTAGACAAATTCTTTAGGCATGTCTTTAGTTGCATTGTTGACTTTTTTAAACTTATTTATTTTTGTTAATCCAGTTATAGTAAAATGATACTCATTTATTCTTCTATCATAAATCAAGAAATATCCTAATTCCTTTTTAAATGTAAAAACCCAAAATGTCAATTTTTATCTTCTCTAAGATGTGAAGATCCAAATTGGGCCGTCCATACAAATTGTGGGCCTCCTACAAACCTTTATCGCGGGCCCTCCTTCCATATTTGAGTTTCCGCTTTTTGTGAATTTTTCATGTCTTCTCCTCTCTTAAAACTTATTAAGGGTCTGCGCTCCCTTTTTCCGAACTTGAGTGATGTCCGTCCCTCCCTTATGGGCGGCCCTGGTCCAAAATACTCACTTTCATCTTTTAGGTTTCCTGTGAATACCCAAAATGTCTATTCTCATATTTTCTAAGATATAAGAATCCAAATTATGCCCATTTTTATATTTTATGAAATGTGATAACCCAAAATTTTTTCTTTCGAACAAATGTCTCAGGGTTGACTCTGACATTCATGATGAACCATAATGGCTATGCAATGCAATTGCAATTTTATTGTATTGGTCAATGATGTTGAGAGACCCAGACCGTCCGACCTACCAGAAAGGTGTAAGGAAACTGTTTAGACGGCCGGAAAGTTGGTCAATGATGTGTAATAGTAATAGGAAATTATTATCCAAACACCCATTCAAACTCAACGATGCTATAAAAGAAAAACCCTTAACAATGTACATCTGTAATTGATTTAATTCTACTAGTAGGCCTTATCGAATAGTTCACCGGGGCACCAAATTTCAAATCGGTATCTTATCTAAGCAGGGGTATTTCTCACTTATTCGTCAAATCGAATATTTCGGAGTGCGGCGTCTCTAAACTACCAAATATTGAAGGACAATAAATTCCCCCTTTTTTCTTTCACACAATCTATTTATCATGATACCATATATTCACTCTATTTTATTGTTAAGTTTGTTTTTCAAGAGGTCCATATTTCGAACGTTTTGGTCTGGTGCACACTTTTTAAATGTATATTTATAATAGCTCTACCTTTCCAGAGGGTATTATTGAATTGAACCGATTTTAAAGTCTCTATTTTACTTAAAAGAAGGCGTTTCTAATTTATTCGGCTAATCAAATATTTCGATGTGCTGTACTCCTAAAATAAAAAATATTAGAAAACTGCAATTTTCTTTCTTCTTACTATTAAATTATCTACTTTTGTTCTCAAACTCATGTTTCTATACCATCGTAAAGTACGCTTCGTAATCATTTCACATTCTGAACGTTTTGGTGGGGGGAGAACGTTTTCAAATAAACCTTTTTGGAAAATTGGATTTACCTTGGAATTTTTATCGAACAATTTTTCCGTGTCCTAAATTTCAAATTTATATACACCATTTAAAAGAGGGCTCTTTTCATATTTTCTGCGAATCGAACAGTTTGGTGCGCAGCACCCCTAAAGTAATAAATATTGGGAAATTGCAATTGTTTACCTTTTTCCAATTGAACGATCTATTTTTGCTTTAAATTTCAAGTAATTTCATAGAAAAGTGCGTTTTTCCATCTATTAACATTTCAAATGTTTCGGTGTGAAGTCTCCCCCCTCTCCTCAAGAGGAAGAATATTTTTTAGTGAATTTTCTTCAATTACTTATTCGTCATAAAATTTCAAGTCTCTATTGCAAGTAATAGAAAATGTTTCTCATTTATTCGGTAAATTTCGATGTTAGCCACTCCTAAATTAGCAAATATTGGAATTCTACCTTAACATTAAATTTCAAATCTCTATTTCATCTGAAGGGGAATTTTTCAATCTGATCGCATTTAGAATGTTTTTCTGTAGAGAACCTATTCAAATGAAAATCGAATTTTTCCGCAAGTGTGGATCTCATTGATAAAGACGATTTTCAAACAGTCCGCATTTAGAACGTTTGGATGTGGAACAACCTCAAATTCCCTCAAATGTAAATTTTAGAATAATTTTTTCAGTGGAGAGTACGTTTTCTGTGGTTGCCACTTTCGCTTGGTTCAGGTCTGAATTGAAAGGCTCTCCTGACCATCCAAACTATTCAAACAGATACCACATTAGCGTGCAGGTCGGACGGTCTGGGTAGGAAGGAAAGTGTTTTTCCAGTGGGTTTTACAAAAATGGTCATCCGTGCAATAAATTTCAAGTTTCGAACTCCCTTAAAAGTTGGTGTTTTATCAATTATGCGGCAGATTGAATATTTAGATGTACGACACTCTAAAATAAACAAAATTAAAAACTGTAATTTACCTCCTACTTGCAATTAAAACCTTTGCATAAAATTTCAAGTTTCTAACTCATCACAAAGTCTCACCACAGTACGTAATTCATCACAGTACATTATTTCAAACATTTTGGTTTGGATCATCCCCATCAAATGAATATATTTGTTAAATTCTATTTTTCTCTGAGATTTTATTGAACGATTGACCAATGTACCAAACTTCAAATCTCTATCTCATTTAAAAGAGGGCTCATTTTATTTTTCTTCCTATTTATTCCTATTTAATGCGAACATTTTCGTATACAGCAAACCTAAAGTAACAAATTTTAGAAAAGTTGAAAGTGCATACATTCTTTCAATCAAATAATCTAGACTTGCATAAAATTTAAAGTCTATCTCGTAGTGAAGTTTTTTCTATTATTTCGGATTTTGTGTGCCCCCTCTCTAAATCAATGAACACATTTGAAAAATTCGATGTTTCCCGCAGTTTTATGGAACAATTGTTCCTTGTACCAAATGTTGTATATCTATTTAGGAAGTGCCTAAAAAAGCGTGACAGATAGATACAGTCAGAAAGACGAGAGGGAAGATAGACGGACACTTAGGAATTTATATATACTAGCCAAATATTTGTTGAGAATCAACGGGTTTTATAAACAAACCGTGAACACTGTGAATTTTTGAATAATTCAATTTTACTAGTAAGCTCTTGATAACTCGTGCACCAAATATTGAACTGTTTGTTGTTCACTCGTGCACCAAAAATCGAACTGTTCACTCGTGCGCCAAATATAGAACCTGTATATCACTTAAGACAGGGTATTTCTCCTTTATTCGGCTAATCGAGCATTGCAGTGTAAGACACTAGCCAATATTCAAAATATTGCAGCACAATAATTTGTTTCTCATTTTCCATTGCACTACTTTCCTTGTTACTAGACTCTATGATTTTGTCTCACTCTTCGTGGGATTTTTGTCTCCTTTTTTTTTCGCCATAAAACCCTTTCCTTCCTTCAAACACGCATGTTGTTCTTACATCTGTCGCCGATCTTGTTCTCACGAGTGAAGGCTTCGCTTCTCATGTGTACTGATGAAGAAGGCTATTTTTTGCTTTCGAAATCGGTTGACTCTATTATTTTTGTCTTCTATGCTGCTTTTAACGAAGCTATTGTTGTTTTATATAAATATATATTAGAAAAATAATTATATATAATATTGCATAAGAAAAGCCAATATCTTTGCCTGTCTATTTGCCTATCTATTTGTCCCTGTTTGTGACAAATTTGGCGACCTTGGTGATAAGTATGATTACATATTCCCAAAGACTTTTGAGAAATTTCACCAAGGTGACGATAATTCAATATGTCTGATAATTAAATTTAAATGCTTTCATAATCTGTGTCACGTGGTTGGAATTATTGATGTAATACTCGGCGAAATGCTGTTAACTTGGTGTCTTTTGGGGAATGTTTCCAAGTTGATGAGAATTCAATATCTATGAAAAAAACTTTAATTTTATTGATAATCCCTGCATTTTTGTGGAAATTATCAATTTAATATTCTTCATTCAAAATATAGCGAGATTCACTATTTGTGGGATATATACGTTTTATTAGGCTGCTTTTAATAATGAGTTTAATAAATATCGTATTTTTTATATTTAAATTGTTTTTTGAAATATTTATTGCAAAAGAGGTGTTCAGATATTACTCCGATTTTAGTATTGAGCTCTGCCGTGATCATTTAACAAATTTTAATAAATGTAAAGTAATAATTTTTTATGAGAAGAAAGAAATTGGAATTTTTCGTTACTATGCAATGCACACGCTATTTTAAATTTAAAATACTTACTGATTGAAATGTATTTATAAAAGGTGCTTTCTCATAAGAGTTTCTAAATTTATTTTATACTTTCAAATTTCATTCAAAGTAAATTATGTTTTTGAAGAGTATTATTTAAAATTTTTAGCTACAGCTATTTTAAACTTAAAATGCTTACTGATTGAAATGCATCTAATAAAAGGTGCTTTCGTATAAGAGTTTCTAAATTTATTTTACACTTTCAAATTTAAATTAAAGAAAATTATGTTTTTGAAGAGTGTTGATTTAAATTTTTAGCTATAGCTATTTTAAATTTAAAATGTTTACTGATTGAAAAGTATCTATAAATATGTTTCCGCATAAGAGTTTATAAATTTATATTTATACTTTCAAATTTCACTCAATGTAAATTATGTTTTTGAAGAGCATTATTTTAAATTTTTAGCTTCCTAAAAGATATTAGGTCATTATTATTCAATTATAAACTCAAAGCAACCATTCATTTTAAACAGCGGGGTTTAGTCATAATGAAACAATCTTTTTTATTTGTTTTAGAAAGAAACATTGTTCGGAAGTTTGATGATTGCTCCAAACTCGAACCATCAGTTGAAATCATAGATAAATATGTCTTATCACATGAAAAAGGTATTTGAGTTTCATTTTCTTATATTTACTTACTTTATATTTTTTAATGTAGTACCCTGGATTTTATTAATTTTTTTTTAAATTAAGTAGTCCTGATATTACAACTTTCTGGTACTTAATCGAAGAAACCAGTCATAAGAAAATTAGGTAGTAACCTAAATTTTTTATGCCTGTTTTCTTCAAGGAAATTCGACTAGATAGTTAGTTGTACTCTCCCAAGTAGCAGTTTTATTTATTGTGATTCTGATATTGTTAATTTTTTAGAGTCTGATACTCCCCAGTTTGGCTATGGCTGTATAAGTCTTCAATTCCGTTGCAAGTATGCTGGGCATACGCGTATTAACATCCAGTACACCGTTAAAACTGGAGAAAACAGTAATATTACTCACAAAACAACTACTGTATTGGCGTGCCATAAATCATTAAAGGTATTTTTCACATTCTGTATACTAAATCAATGTCAATATTTAATGTTCATTTAATAGTTTAAACATTACAAATTATATATATATATATATATATATATATATATATAATTGGAGAATTTTAATTATATATATATATATATATATATATATATATATATATATATATATATATATATATATATATAATTGGAGAATTTTAATTTGCTTGTATTATATATATCTGAGATTGATCATTTATTGAAAAGTTCTGTATAGCAAAAATGAAAAAAATATGTCTGAAGTGATTATTTGAAATCAATAGTGACTATACACATACGACAAGCTTGTGAGGATGATAAAGAGAACATTATAAATAAAACATTATAAATAAAACATTAAATAAAACAGGTACTAAATTGGTATAAAATACCCCTTTTTCCCTGTTCTATATATAAGTTAAGGAATTGAAAACGAATGACATGTGGTAAAGATGGTTAATATGTCCCTTAACTACATCCTTAAATTAAATTTTTTATTTTGTGTTATAAATGATATATGTAATACAGGTACTTTACTAATCCCCTTGTTTCTTGCATAAACATACATGGTGTAAAGCAAGAAGAGTGTATAAGATAAAAAGTTGCAAAACAGTAAACATTTTCTATTTTGCACGTTGAGCTATGCCTTTTTGGCTCCCCAAAATTTTTTTTGAATATGAATAAATTGAAAAAAGTGAAAAGCATTTCCGAAACCATGTACGTTATCAAGGGCCATACCTGGTTCGTTAATGCTGATTCTACGTTTCTGTGTACATTATTGTAAATTGTATTACAGAAATAATGTTTTCTAAAAACGAAATTTATGTATCAACTTCCAAATTGACCAATAACCTAGCTCTAGTAGCCATGGAAATAAATTATATTAACCTTACGCAATAATAGATGCATACAATAAATTAATAAGGGGATTAATTTTAAGTAACTTATATATACGAAGGAATGAAGCACAAAGTATATCAGTTAAGTTAACAATTGAATATGGATACTCTAACATTAATGACATTTAATTGAAAAAAAAACATTTAAAAACATTTTCGAAAAATATTTCAAAATTAAAAGTGTGAAATATGCAAGATGTGGAAAGGTGATTAAAAATAATGGCCTAAAAGAGGGCAAAGGAAATTATAAACATGTGAAAATTTACCTACTAAGCTATATCCGAGCAAGGCCTAGCATCACCTAAGCATATCTAAGATAAGTATAATATAGAAATATACATGAAAAAAATGATAACAATAAGCACATGGTAATAATCATTACATCACAGAGTGACTAACAGGTAAAACCAAATGAAGGTGAAAAGCATCCAAGTTAAAAAGACTAGAAAAGCATATAGCGAACAATATCAGTAATTACAACATAAAACCGGGGGTCGTATAATAACGAGCATTGAATTGAACCTTCATTAGTTAATGGATGATGATTTGCAAAAAGTAACGAGATAGGGCAAGAAAAGTAGACTACGGGAAGATTTGGAAAAATAAAATGAATCAATGAATAGTATATCTGCCAGAAACGTCCTCAGGGACACATTCTAGACAAATGTACTAAAATCCGTTGTTTCTATGATTGCATATAACACGTGGTTAAAGTTTATGCAATCTGTGTTCAACAACGGAAGAAGAACTTAGAGTTAAAATATACATTGAAACGAATTTTATGCATTATATTAGACTTCATTTATACACATTTTAGTCCAAATACTTGTATTTGTAGTATCAAACCGTATGAACATTATTATTGAAATTTATATAATTAGTTTTCTGCAGTAGTTATTTTTATTCCAAAACATTTAATTCGGTATACCATAAATTTGATTTTCATTTAATGAAATGACTAACTTTACTGTGTTATATTATAATCTTTGAAATATTGACTTATAGTTTGATATTTATTTATTATTTTATATGTAATAAAGATTATAGATATGTTTGATTTTAATATCAGCTACTCATACACAGATTAACACCTTTAGCTACGGAGATTGAGTACCCCCAGTGTACCGGATAGTAAATTTTATTAGAGATATTCTTTAATTTCCCCAGTTCACCAAATAAAAGAAGTTGTTAGATTTGTAAGTTAATTTGTAAACATTGTGGATAAAGTGTGGAAACATTAAATGTAAATAAAAACATACCTATTTTAAATGTAACACCCAAATTTATGAAAAATTAATTTACATTAACTTTGCGATGACTCATTATAGTAATTTGATATTATTATAATGTAATGTATTATAGGAATCATATTACAATTTTAGGCCCATACTCAATTTATATTTTCTAGAAAAGTTATAAATTTGCAAGAGCTGAGTAAATCAATGCTATTATGTAATATCCATTAGGATCAATGTTTCGTTTGAGTTACAAAAACTTGGCGTAAAAGGAATATTTTGTAGAACCTTGCTGCTTTATGTAATATCCATTTGAATCAATATTTCGTTTGGGTTACAAAAACTTGGCGTAAAAGGAATATTTTGTAGAACTTTGTTGCTTTATGTAATATCCATTTGAATCAATATTTCGTTTGGGTTACAAAAACTTGGCGTAAAAGGAATATTTTGTGGAACTTTGTTGCTTTATGTAATATCCATTTGAATCAATATTTCGTTTGGGTTACAAAAACTTGGCGTAAAAGGAATATTTTGTAGAACCTTGCTGCTTTATGTAATATCCATTTGAATCAATATGTCGTTTGGGTTACAAAAACATGGTGTAAAAGGACTATTTTGTAGAATCTTGCTGCTTTAACTAGGAGTCGAACCACGATCTTTGTACTGGCTAGCCGACGCTCTACCGTTGAGCTACTGGGACGGAATTGCAAGCTCTTATAGTCGATGTGGATTCTGCAATATCATTAAAAAATAAAAAGTATTGACTCAAATCGATGTAAAATAATACGAAAATATAACTTTTATTTGATATGTTAAAAGTTATATTTTGAAATTCAAAGATCGAGGTAACCTATCTTATATATATATATATATATATATATATATATATATATATATATATATGCATAATCCACAGGGCTTTGAGTCCAACATTTTATAAATTAAAGTCTCGAGTCTAATATCCATATGTTCTCTTTAGATATTTCTTTTCAGATGCATTTTAGATGCGGCTTTTCAAGTAGGTTACCTCCCTGACGCTTTGTGACATCGAAGGAAGTTTGTTTTGAAAATGACTGAACACATATTGCATGTGTTGAAAATAAATCGAAAACATATGCAGTATGTGTTCGGGTATTTCCAAAACACTGCGACTGGTACTCTTCTAAATGGATGAACAGATAATATATCCTTTTATGTGGCATTCGTGAATATTTTTTCTTTTTGTTTTATTGTCTGACTACGCTCTTACGCTTTTATAGCCCGTGCAGCCGGTAAGAGTGGCAGTTTTAGCTCTAGGTACATCAAAAGAAGTGGCTTTTGAAGGTGGTCCAAGAAAATGGCCCTTATTCAAGGAAGGACATTATACGGAGTGTTAGTAAAGCAATATTTTATTATTATAGTAGAATCCCGTTTATCCACAGATCAAATAATCTGGGCAAACAAAAATCTGAGAACCGTCAATTTCCGATAATTTTGTCAGAAAAATTAACAATAATGGTAAATATAGAGGAGTTATAAATGAATTTTTTGAAGTAAGAAAAACCAGTGGGTTGCAATAGGAATTTTAGAATCTAAATAAGAGAGGGATTACAGCTTCAAATTTTTCGATGAAAGACTGATATTTAGTCTTATTAAAAAATTAATGCAATTTTAATTTTGTAAACTATTGAATAAGAATAATAACTGGCTTCAGAAACCGATTTAACTTAATTTTGTTGAAATTCTAAAGAGCGCAAGGAGAGATTACAAACGGAAAATCTTCTTTAAACTACTACTATAATAGTCTAAAATACTAATGCAATAATAGTCTAAAATACTAATGCTATAATAGTGTAAATATAGATTCCCATTACTTGCTCTTTGAAATAAAAATATCACAAATAATACACATGATTAACAGGTCTTATAATAGTACATATTAGGTCTGACTAATGTGTATAGTTATTTTATGAGATGCAAGGTCTTGGAACTAGTATCTTTAGAATTGACTCCATATTCGGTGATTTTAAAGGAATCGAATTCTGCCAAATTATCTTATTTAGCAAATAAATAAATTGGATAGAATCTCTATTAAAATTAAAACTATAAATTAGTATCTTTGAAGTTTAAAATATTCGCTAAAATAAAAAAATTATCACTAATGTTACTATTTTAAATAGCCCAGAAATCCGGATTAAGAGGATTTGGATAAACGAGATTCTACTGGATTTCTTTTTGATTGACGAATATCTTTAGTACTCACCTACGCCTTATTGAGTGTTTACAGTACATTACATGCATAATATATATATAAACCATGTATGAAAATAATTGTATGAGAATACATGAATAGAAAAAAATGCATGCACACATGTGCGAAAAGAATTCGAAAACAAAGCTTTAATAATTTGCATTTAAAATAATGTTTAGAAATTAGCTCTATTAATGGGATATTTTGTTTGCTTTTGATGTTGAAACTGAATAGCGTAGTCAGGATTTCGGAAAAGAAGAGGTTAGGACTGAAAGGGAGATTTACTGTTCAATTGTTTGCAGGACAATAAAGTTTCTTCTGTAAATATTGAAATTTGCCATCGTTACCGAAATTCGATATTTGCGATAAGGGGATGAGTACCGACCTGAAACAGGAAACGCTCTTTTGGAAGATTTCGCAATTTGTATGTGGTCCTCTCCGACTTGCGATAGAAGGATATGCATTTAGCTCAAAGATGACTGTGCTGTTTTTGTTCTTAGAAAGGAAGCTTTTTTTGCTTCCAAAACCGATCGATAAATTTAATAAACCGTCATTTACTGTAACTAACGAATTACTTTAATTTTCAGAATACACTTTAGTTATTATCTCAGTTTATATTGTTTTCTAAAACTATTTTTCGAAATTTCAAAAAAGCTGAATGCATGCTCATCTTCTGATTGGTTTTGAAACGGTTTTGTAGTTGTTTTCACCTATTAGTCAGGAGCATGGAATAGCATACCCAAGAAGCTAAATCTCAGAAATTCCAAAATGTAAATAATCAAAATGCAATATAATTTATTCGTGCTTCCAACGATTATAGCTGCTGATACCGTTGTTTGTGAACAAACATCAAATCTCAAGAGACGACAGAAAATAAATTTCGATGTATACTGTTTCGTTTTTATAGTTTGTGGAGTTTTTAATCCTAAATACTAAGGTATATATTAACATAGATTATATTTACACACGCGCACACACACACACATATATAAAAGAATATTATATTTTAAATTTATGTTGAATATAAAATATTTTAAAAGAATAAAATAGATAAATGAAATCACACTTTTTAATTATTTTTATGTTTTTGGCAGTTTTATAATTATTTTTTTCAGTAGTAGCAAGTGACCCAGACTTAGTGACAATACAGCTAATTAAGGATCCTGTCAGATATAATAGTAAGAACCTTTTTCTATTTTCATGTAAAATATTTTAGAGATAATAGCATACCTGATTGAATATTAGCAAATTGTGTACATTTAAAGTTAAGGAATACATCCATTAATGTTATAAAAATGTTCAGTATTATTTTAGTATTGATGTCTCCATAAAATTATATCTGTTTAAATTCGTTTAATTGTGGTGCTCTAAACTTGAATTTTAAATTGCATTCCTTAAGTATTAATAAGCGGTTTTGACTTAAGAATAAGAAACATTTTTAAGTGTAACGAGCGACAGGCTACAATTGCATTGCGCTCGAGGTTATAATAGTGTCGACGTCTTTCCCGAGCGAGGGCTGCAGCCATAGATCTTCTCTGCAAGATCTCTTTATCCCCATATTCACCAACGCTGGTTAGAAGAAGCTAACCTTGACCAAACTCAACCGAACCGGCAATTTTGTTTTCATTATCGAATTTATTAGCGGACCTAAATTCCGCGATTCGAACCGGTCAGTAAAATTTGCACATGAGCTATTCTACTTAAAATGGTGGCCATAGATTATTTTCACGAATTACGTGAAATAGATTTTTTTTATATAAAGTAGAATCAAAGCGAATGAAAAATCTTATCAAATATTGCAGAAGCGATTTATACTCAAAAAAGTGTTTAAAATATTAAAATATTGGAATTGAAACATCTATGTTTCGAATTCAACCAAACCTTTTGCATACCTATCGCGTTTGGGGGTTGGAATCAGTATTGAAAAAATCTAGATTGAGTAAAATATAATTTTGATAAATGTTGGTAAGACTCCTCGTTTCTTATAAAACGATGTCATCTGAAAAGGTTTTAGAATTAAAATTATAATAAAAAAGGCATGCAAAAGGTTTTTTAAAAAATATCTTCAGTGTCCAAAACGAAGCAATCTTTTCTATCATAGATTACAACTCTTGGGACCAGTGAAGGCGAGCAGTGATTCTCATAAGTTTTATAGATGATCTTTATGGATTTTACAATTTATTTTCATCCCGTCCTCGTTAAAAAATCGTCTGTTTTAATTTCTTCTGGTATGGCCAATACGGTCACACCCTTTTGCTATCAGAACTTTATCTTATCCCAAAACTGAAGCGACTAACACACCGAAGCAGCTCCCACAGTTAATAGATGAGAGAGAGCCACCCTGACTACTTCCCGGATGATGTTTGCTCTAAAATTAATGTTTACTCCTAACTCGTCTAGAAGTAATCTTCGTTGCTTCTTTTTTTCACAAGTTTTATTACACATGTTAATTTTTAAAATGTAATATTTCATTTCATTTCTGCTTAAAAAATGCTTGACATAACTTGAAAATTGAAGCTTATATTTCAAAAACTAAAAATCAGATCCAAAATCTAATTATATGTATCCTTGTAGAGATTTTAAAAGTTTACTGTTTATGGCTAGCACTTTTAGATTCCAAGATATAAGCATTACGAAATTTTCAAAACGGAAAAATTTCAATCATTTTCAACTTGACGAAACAATTGCTTAAAAACTGTAAGAGCTTTTTAAAAACAAATTATTGGTTTAGAAAACAGATTTCTTATTGAATATTTTCCTCGTTTACTATTTATATCTATTTTTAATATTTTAGAAAATATTTCGAGTAAAGTAAGCAAAGTTTGCTCAACAAAGTAAAGCAAAAAGTCGCTCAGACAAAAAACACATCACATGTTTCAGCCAATAGACTTCCTTCTCTCATCTCTCATTCCGAGGTTTAGTAACAGGAAGTTCAGGAACAAGAGTTTATTTTATTGTGTTAATACGTCTTTTAAAAAATGAATACGTTTTTCTAAATTAAAAAAAATTCGAACTGAGGGTTACTGGGCGAATGGTTTCGAAAGTGGTTCGGTTAGATTGGTGAATACAGAAGTTAACCAACTAGTACCGTTCCAGTTTCGATGACCGAGCATTTCCTATCTTCGAGTAGGAGCAGGTAAACGATCCGATCCGGTCAGCTGCAGACAGCAACGAGTATCAGCATTTTGGACACGTGCCAGTCCTGAACATCCGAGAATTTACAGCACAGAGCTGGTGCTGTGAGTGACAACAATTCCATTTAAATTTTTTCAATAAAACCGTAATTCGGTTTCCATAAGAATTGGATCCAATTTCCCCCACCAATGTGATGGTGTATTCCAAGGTTCTTGGAGAATTGCGGCTTAACCCGGGAAACTGAATAATGTGTATTTAAGTCATGTATTTTTAAATTGTTTTCCCTTTTTATCAACACTCAGATCCCGGAGCTTTTATCGAACTATTGACAAATGTACTAAAAGTGAACGTCTCTATGTATTCGGCAAGATAATAAAAAAGCGTGGAAATTAGATGGACAGACGGACACTTGGGAATTAGTAAACAGGGTGTTTAAAAAAAGTGAATAGCGGGAGTTACTTTTGAACCGTTGCTTCTAGACACATAGTTCCAATTGAAAAAATGCTTAAACTAGGGTAGAAAGTTATGAAATAGTAATTTATATGATGTGAAATATTTTTGCAAAAAAATTAAAAAGCACTTCTTATATAGCCCCTTTAATGAAAAAAGTCAAATTACAAAAATGTTATTCGTACCGTAATTAGTAAAACTGACAAAATGTTGGCTGTAATACGATCAAATTTGATATAGTTATCATTGATTAAAAATTTCGTTGGGGAATAAGGGGGCATATCCAAATTAATTTTGGGTGCAAATAGTTACTAAAATTTTTACTACTTACAATAATTAAAACTGTTACTACCAAATTTAGCTTAAGTCAAGCCGGCAATTGACGGTTCAGTTGCCGACTTGACTTGAGTAAGTGAGGTAGTGCTTCTTGTCGGTCTTGAAGAAGGTTTTAATTATTGTAGTTATTTTTGCAGATATTTTAAAGCGATTATTTGACTTTTACTACTTGCTCAAATGTATTTCATGCAAATATTTCACTAAAGCTTTAATGTCCCCTTTTTGTCTACTCACAGTTTGCATCCAAGAAACTCTGCAAAATAACTAGAGTTTAAATTAAAGCGCAGAGTTTAAATTAGTTCAGTAATGTCGAACTCTGTGAGAAGATCATGATTTACGGTGAACGCAAGTGATCGTCTTGTTATAAATGCAACCGCAATCTCCAACTGGTTTAAAAAAATGAATGGACATGCTTATTTTTTCATAGACTTTGTCAAGAAAAAATTTGACAGAACAACAAAATCCCTGTTGCCGGTTTTCACTTTATTTAACTATTAAAATAACTTTTAACCAAATTCATCTGTCTGTCCTGAATAGTTTTAAAGACAAATTGCTGAAAAAAAAAATCGTTTTAAAACTCTGCTAAATGATGCCAGTGAATCAAATTCAATTTGTGAATGGCCCCTGGATTCATGAATGGAGGTGATTAAAAGTGTATCAAAAAGCCAGAATAAAGTGGTGTAAGTCAGAAAGTTTGATAATTTGCTTATTCTAAAATTTGCACTTTTGAAATCCACATTTTTTACTTTAACTAAATGAAGCATGGATAACATTTTTGTAATTTAACTTTTTTCGCTAAAAATGATTGAAAATTTAATTTTTAAAATTGCTTATAAAAATATTGCACGTTATTTAAATTACTATTGTATGATTTCTTACATTACTTAAAGCATTTTTGCAATTAGAACTATGTGTCTACAACCAACAGTTAAAAAAAATCTTCCACTGTTCACTTTTTTTAAACACCCTGTATACTAGCCGAATTCCCGTTGAATATCAACGGTCTCACAATAAGCATAACCCCGAACAACATAAATGTTTAAATAATTCAATTTTTCAGTGGGTTAGTGGACAATTTTATTCTCTATCTCATTTAAAACAGGGCATTTCTTATTGATTCGAACAATCAGGCATTTCGATATGCAAAAATTGGGTAAGGTTCTAACCTTATAAGTGTGCCAATTGCACATTTCTCATTCTCATAGGATCTATACTTGCATGACATCATCTTTCATGAATACTAAAATGCTTGCCTTTACTGCCAGACATAAAGTTCTGCTGAAAGATAAAAATCCTTAAACCTAACTTCTAAGAATACAGAAAATATCACAACAGTATTCTTTTAAAATTATTTATTAAACCAGTTTCATACTGGAGAACTTAAATAGATTACACATAATAGATGTATAAGAAACTTTACTGAACCTTCAATGCTATCCCATCTACAGAAGCGTACATACATTTATGTTACAATGTTTCTCTTAAACAATCTATTACCCAGCTGAATAATCACATCGTTACTAACCCTTACTCCATTAGTGCAGCTTCACAATCATCTTAGTCGATTTGACTCTAAACTGATTGCAGCAAAATGACAGATGTCCTTAAATTCTAAGTGTCTGCCATTAAACAGATCTGGCCAATCACAATATTCTTCGGAACTGAATTTGAGAAGTTTAGAAATCTCATAACTGTGATTTTACTCCTTGCTTGCTATAAATGAGTTATACTTTAACCAAATATCACGTATCTATGTCATCGGAAGGTATGTTTTCCAATCAGTCCGTATTTTGAACGTTTTGGTGTGGTCTCTTAAATATGTCCTTTTGAAAAAATTGATTTTTCTCAGAGGTTTCATCGAATTATCGATCCCTGTACCAAATGTCTATCTATTTGCGATCGTTTTATGACTATAAAAGCGTGACACAGACAAAACTTGGGAATTAGCATATAAAATTTTTGTCATTCATACTTGGGTAAATACTATATATTTATTGTATGGTTAATTGATGCTCCGGTCACTTTTTCACTGCCTTGCTAAAGTATCTGGCCTCGAAAATTTATGGGGAAAACATTAAATATATATTTTTGTTTATTATTTACAAAATGATTGCGTACGGGAATGAATCTTTGCTAACATTTTTTGTTTTGTCTGCGGGGATTCGTGATTCTGTTCGATTTTTGATTTATTTCTTTTCATCCATTCCAAAATTTACAGTGGTTACGATATGCTTTATATAGATTATCCATTTAAAATGCAAGACAGTAATGGATTCAAATAATAAAAATTTTTAAACTCAGAAATTTAAAGTGATTTTAAGTTTGTTCTATTTTAAAAATTTGTTTTCTTGATGGTTATACTTTTTGTTTTATATGAGATGTATAAATAAATGAATGACCCTTACAGTGCATATTTTTCTGTTACAGAGGATTTAACAGTCTTCAGAGTTACCTGCAAAAACCTTGGCGAAAATGTAAGATTTATTCTATTTTAAATATATGAATTTTATTGAATAATTCAATAAGTTAATATACACTGATGACCCAAAATTTAAGCATAATTGATATACGTGTGCATATTTCACGATCAAAGATCGGAATAAAACGAAACTTGGTGCGTGTGTGTATAAAGTAATGCAAGTACAGCAATAGAAAAATCAAGATTAAAAATAGTTATATTTAGGAATTATGCATTTAAAAAATGAAGATGTCAAAACGTGATTTTTGTTTCTAGTAGAAAAACTTAAACAATGCTGCTACATGAGAATTTATAAAGGATGCGACCACTTCTTGCAGCAAGGCTAGCTTCACATCGATTTTTCATCATTTTTAAGAGATTGTCCGTGAGCTTTGTGGGCCATAAATCCCATTCAAGTGTAGAGCTGTTTTCAGCTCAGGACTGAGTATTGGTTGGCATGATGCAATTCGCTTTCTTAGTGCATTCCACTCATACTCAATTGGATTACGCACGTTATCAATCATTATTATGAATGGCAGTCCCACCTCAAAAAGTCTAACATGATGCTGTAGTATGTCCTCTATGTCACGTATTATTAACAGAACCTCTGTCAAAGATTTGGAGCTCAGTGCGCTCCTTCAGCTATATGTCTGCCCATACCAAGACTCCACCATCTCTAAATTGCTCCCTTCCCGAGATGTTAAATGGATGGTAATGTGTTCTTCGTTATCTTTCTATAGGGCGGCAATGAGACCAGTCTGCAACTGAATCTGGACTCATCAGTGACGAGCAGATTGACCCACTGATTCAGAGTCCAGTTTCGATATTCCTGACTCCACTGTAAATGCGTATGTCTGAAGACAAACTGTTTGACCCACTGATTCAGAGGCCAGTTTCGATATTCCTGACTCCACTGTAAATGCGTATGTCTGTAGACAAACTGTTTGACGTCTCCCATACAGATAAGTTTATCTGAGCTCCCTGTAAACATTTTGTCTGGAAATAGTTGATCCTGTAGTGGGGGACTGCAGCTCTCCAGAGCGTTGCCTTGCAGATATTGTCCTTTGACCAAAGATGCTTTGGAGTCGTGTAGTTAATGCCAGCTACCGGTTCTGCCGAGAAGTTGTAACTCTTGGGGGACTTTGTATTGGTTGTTGTCTAACGTCTCCAGTGTTTTGGAACCTTTTCTACTGGCTGGAGATTACACATTGTGCCACATTCAGATTTCTGGAAACTTCTATAACTGTCCTGATTCTGCCCTTTTGATGACTCTACCCTTAAAAATATGAAATTGTGCCAGAAACGGTCCCTGCTCACCAACTCACCAATAGTAATACACTTTTTATGGAGATTGCAATAAACTGAAATAACACCTGAACGCTACAAAAGCCTTTAAAAGTATTTATGGAGTTGCTACATGCCCATCTTATGTGCGTTTATACCATCAACTAATAAAATTTGCATGTGCACAGATATTAGTTTTGGTTAGTGAATAATATACATGCAAATTTTTGATGTTTTGTTTGTGTTAACCCTTTACTTTGTACATTTTACACTTTGTACATTTTACACTTTTTTTTAAATTATGCTTAACTTTTGGCCACCAGTGTATCATGAATAGGAGTATACAAATGTATTTACCTTTCTAGCAGTTGATTTAATAAATTGTGGCTTAATAAAGGAATAAATGTAATGAGATGTTTTGGGAATTTTTTATGCTTAATGGCTCTAACAGTTATTTATTTTCATAATATCTGCTATAGTTTTGGATTTTTTGTAATATTTACTTTAAACCAGTTAGAAATTGTTTGGCACATTAAATTATTTTTCTATTCTTAATAAACAATACACAGAAAAGTAAACAGATTCCGATTGCTAATAGCTTGCTCGGTTATTTTCAAGAATTCAATATTATAATTTTATAATAAAGAATAAAAAATGTTCGAAAAAGGTGTGCATAACACGATTGTTCAAATTATCTTCCATTTTCATCCAGGCATTGTGATGATCTTGTGGGACTCGAGGTTACGCGATGTCTGCCAGGTCGTTACATTTGTAAATTCGCGTATTCGTGAAATCGTAAAACGTTTACGTATTCTTTCACTCCACAAATTTCTGCCAAGCCTGTTATTTATATTATTACAACCAACTTGTAAATGAAAAAGGAAAAATATTACCGGATTGTGAGCTAATAAGGTGTGTATACATTTTTTTGACACCTTGTATTAGAAGACGAGATCGTCAGTTTATCGGAATTATATATCTAAATTAAAATATACCTTTCTACTTAGAATGTAATTTAGATTCGATGAATTATTAAAACACTTAACTGTAATAAACTATGTTTAATTTTGTAAAGTTGATTATTTTTAATCAATATTAAAACATTCTTGAAAGCATATTTATTTTAATATCTTCTGTAAAAGCCGAAATGCAGAATATTTTTTACGATTGCAAAATCTTTATATATGCTCTCATATGAAACTGAATTTGAGTAAAACTTTTCAATGCTTTGAATCAAGAAAAATTATATTTCCTTAATACTGACTCATAAACGAAAACAGTTTAGAGAAAGGAAGTATGCTTATCTAATTCTAAACTATTTCGCGAAGTTACAATTTGCAGATTATTTAATTATATTTACCTTTTCTATTTTCGAAAGTTTTGAATGAATTAGAACGAGAACCGTTTTAATAAAGGTATTCGCAGTTTTAGATAAACCATAATACTACAACAAACATTAATAAATTTTGAATTAGTTGTTTATAACGTTTCAAAAATTTTATGGAACATTTTTAAAGCATGGGATGCTTTTAAAGTTTGCAATAGAATTTTCTGATGCTGTAAATTTATTTTTGCTAATGAAAAATAATAAAGACAGGTAATATAAGTTCGATGAATTGTATTTTTAATGACCTCTAGATATATGGAACAGAATTCCCAAACTATTGAGCTATAAAAGTTAGTTCAATTGTAACAAAATTGAGCTGACCTTAACTCTAAGAAAAAATAAGGAAACAGAATTGCGTGAAAATCATTATATAATGCAGGAAGCAGCTGTTTTGAAGATTGTTGGATACCATTCGTCAGAGCTAAATAGACAAGTAAACTCAAAAACGAAAAAATGAAACGAGTTCAATTCCTCTATTTAACGCCGGGTTTATTGGTTTGCTTAGCACAGCCGAAGAGAATCCAACATGTTCTTGAAACAGCTGAATGTTGCATTGTATAAAAATTTGTGCGTAATTTCGTTGCTTTAGTTTTCCTTAATCCTTGCACAAAGTGGTTTTAATAATTCATAAACTCATCTCTATTTTGAAGCAATTCAGCTAAGCTGAATGTTTCAATTGCTTAAGATTAGTTCAATTAGCTAACATTAATATAGTATTCCGTTAGCTGTACCTAACCTTAATTGAGTATAAGTTTAGTCAAAAATCATTCTGATTAAAAGGTATAGAAATTTATGCACATATTATCATTCTATAGAGGAGATTGGGACAAGTTGAAACAATTTTGGGCTTTCATTTTTAACACTTTGCAACAGAGTTAAAAAGTGTTTATGACTTTGTTCATTCTGTCTGTCTGTCTGTCTGTCCGTTAGCACGATAACTGCCGTAAAAATGACTTAATCAAAATGAAATTTTAGTATGTTGTTCAGACAGTCTGTAGGACCTATGGGAATATGAATGAATAATATCACCCAATTAGTTTTGGATTAAATCCGGGTTGAAAAAATGAAATACATTGAGCCCTATGGGACCTAATTTTTCAAACATTTTTTAAGCGGATTTAAAATTCACAAATTGCTTCGAAAATTTTAGGTAATATTCAAATTGTTCCATAAAATATATAAAAAAAAATTCAGCGAAATATATTCAGTAGTTTTTTAAATAAAAATTAAAATATTAATAACACCTCTTATATGAAGCGATCACGTGACCCATGATATGAAAATGTCACGTGACCCACTTCAAAATGATATATGGCATCCATCTTGTCTCAAAATCGTGATTTTTAAAGTTCTTTTTAATTCATATTGACTGTTGTATCCGTCCTAAAACTACTTTATTTTTGCTTAAATTCTATGCACCTACATACTGAAACAACGCAATTACAATATATTTGAGTTTAAATGCTCATCCAAATTTGATTATTTCTACAACGAAGCCTATTTTTCACCTATGTAAAATGTAAACAGCAAAATATGTAGAATGAGTTGTATTACAATTGCTGTATTTCTTTAACACAAAATCATTTATTTCATGGAGTCTGCATAGATGATATGAATGAAATATTCACTGATTTTGAAAAGAGAAGGACGATTTTTTTCGATGAAGTTTTACGCATAGAGTTTAATTACTTGTAGCTCCATGGCCTTCATTTTTAAATAAAATAAATTATTGTAGCATTGTGATAAATGACATGAATGGGAAATTATTTATGAATGAAATGTTGCTTTTATAAAGAGAGCCAGGCGTGTTATTTTTTCTATGACGTCATTTGAATGAATTTCAGTTGTTTTCGATGAAGTTTTCAAATATAATAAATTATAGTAGTATTATGATAATTCTAAAATTATTACCGAGGAATGTATCATATTTTAGAGATGTTTAAACCAGGCAATTTATATTTCAATGCCGTCATTTGAATGTAGTTCATTTTTTTTCGATGAAGGTTTAAGTTTTCAAATATAATAAATTAATGTAGTATTGTGATAAGTTTTAAAATACTACCGAGGAATGTATTGCATTTTAGACATGTTTAAATAAAATTGCATTGAAATTGGAAAGTGTTTCATAATCAATGCTTTAAGCATGATTGATCTTTCTTGTTTGTATTTCATTGTATTTACTTAAAAAATCAATGCTATTCAAATTTAATTAGTCTCTTCCTCTGTTTATTGCGCAAAATTAAAATTTTTGAGATTAGAATCTAATTTTAGGAACACTCCATTCGTTCGTGAGACATCACTTCCATAGACTCACGGACACATACACTAACACACACATATTTACACACATACACTAACACACACATGCACTAACACATACATACTTACACACACACATATACACACAGACATCACTTCAAAAACGTTCGATTCGAGTTTAGGGATATTTGAAATGTGTTCTTCTGTCGGAAACTGGAATTAAAATTTTCAACTCCGTCACAATGTTTTCCCTATATTTTATACTATGTATGTCGTGAAAGTAAAAAAAAAGCTTTGTCTCACATCCCACTCTTCCCTATATTTAAATTCTGAGGTAAAAATGTATTCAATTTCTTAATACAAATAATATTCAGATCTAGAACGATATCTAAAATTATTTTTCTGAAAATATAGCATTTCAACAAGTTGGAAAATATTTATGCAGTCAAAAAAATAGATGTACAATTAACAAAAAAGTTTTTAAAGGTTATGTAGATGTCTGTTCGTATAATTTTTTTCTCTTTTTCTTTTGTATATCGAAATATTTTAGATAAAACACAACTTCCAATCATTGTACAATCTTTGCTACATTAAAAGATTCGTAAAATTTAATTATTTAGCGTAACTAATATTGGAAAAGTATAAAGTTTTATCTTATTAGTCTTTCATAGAAATATACTTTTTAACTTCACTAAATAGTTAACTGTCATTTTATTGTAGACATTAACGTTCAAGATTGGAAATAAACCGTCAGCAACAATTCAGCATCCAGCGAAATCAGAAGCAAATATAAAGTAAGTTATTTTATCTTTCTGCATATTTATATTACAGTAAGTGAACAACATGCCGGCAGATTTTATGACGACATTACATAACATGCAGTTTATACTCAGGATCTATAAAATAGATATTGCTGAGTTATTGAATAATTTTTTTATATTTTATAACTTCTCTAAATTTGCTATCTACTGTGAAACATTTAGAAAATTTATTTGTCATAAATATCTGAGCTAGAAAAGTTCTCATTAGTTTTGGGAGAGAAAACAAATAAGTGAATTCAGTTATTCACTAGATCTAGAATAATGACGTTGCATTTATGTTTAATTTACTTGCTAGTTTCTAACTGTAGCAGTTTTTAACGAAACAAGTTTACAATACGACATATTTTTATCTTTATTGAAACAGATTTCCTGCTTGAATTCACTAAAGTTTCGCTAATGTGATATTTAAATAAATAATAAATTGCAAGTTAAAAGTCATATATTTTTACACATATGCAAATAGGAGTAGAATATTCTCGTTTTAATTCTTAATCAGATGTAAATCATCTGTTGTATTGAACAAATATTTATGAAGTGTCTCTTTATTCAATTTTACAAAATATATAAAAATTAAGCAATTTAAAATGTACACAAATGAATGGAGAATATATTAATATACGTAGTAGAACTTCTTACCAGAATTAAACGGGACCAGAGTTGATCTGGATAATAGAAAATCTTTAAAATCCAGTAAATGTAATAATTACCTACTATAAATAGCATAATTATAATTAATCAGTACCTTACTTGCATGAAATATGTTTATTTGAAGGAAAATTTAAAAATTAAATATTTAGTACGAGGGTTGGATATAAAATAATGGTAGCATTTTAAAAATTGAATATAATATTTATTTACACAAGAAATATGCGCTACACCAATTCAATATAATCGTCGGTCATATTGATAACCTTCGTGTGACCACCTGTTTGACCATCGCCAGGCAAACCGTTTTTGTCGATCTCTGCAACAGAGAGAGAGATCTTTATTACTCTCCGAATATCGTCTCTTGTGCAAAATGGAATGTTCGTACAAGGGTTCTCCTGCAGTCCTTCCAATTTTACAAAGAAAGTCAAGGGATCATGGTGTAGATCTAGAGGCTTGATGTAGATGTTCATATCTGGGGAATATGACGCACGTCCGAGCACTTCCCACTTATTGCTATTGTGGGAATATATTTTTACAGCAGTGGCAATGTGATATCGCAAATTGTCATGCAAGACTTCTCCAGAACGTGACAATATTTTTTACCATTCTGTATTCACTCCAACTCTGCGCATGTTGATCTAATTCCGTGAACATGTTTTTGGGACGATCCCTTTTGATGATAACACTTTAACAATTCGACCATGTGTCTCCTACTGTCGTGACCTTGGGAAAATATCCTCACCGTCATTTACACTTATACTATTAGCAGTGCCAGACAAAGCTATGGCATCTGGTGTTTGTAAAATTACGGGTATGAGTGTCATTACTACTCCACGCATACAATTTTCTTATTACTGTCAGTTTTTAGCTAATTTTGAGTTAATTATAACAAAAAATATAGCCAATTACCTCTGAAGTTCAAAATGTACTCCTAAAAAGACAAGGAAAACCAATAATTTTAGTTAATAATTCGTAAATCCTGATGAACGGGATCCGGATAAACGGAACGATACTGTAATATAGCAATAAAATTAATAATACATTATAATTATAACAATATTTAGCATTTTTATATCATTTAGGATGTTCACAAATTAAAGCAATAAATTTTAAATCTATGAATTGTAAAAATTAATTCGTATTTTGACATGCAACAGACCAAAGGGGTGAAAACGTTTGACTTTAGTTTATGTATAAAATACTTAAAAATCTTTAATAAACTATTTAAAAAATTGGAGGGAAAAAGCTTTAAAAATGTTGGAAATAATCGAACATATAAATTGTTAGCATTTCATAATTAACAGTAATGCATTCAAGAATGCAATTTTAATTATTTTTTTTAAATATTTGTTCTAATTAAGAAGAGGAAATTTTAGTTTTCTTTAAATTTAATTATTACCATATATGTGAATTTTTTTTGTTATCAGGTTCTTTTGTGCAGAACCCCATTCTTTGCATCTTAAAGTCCATAAGAAGAATTCTAAAAAGAAAGTCGATGAACAAATTGTCAAAGTAAGTTATATTTAGTAAATTTGTAGACATTTATCGAAACATAGATATGCATACATTTAGTATTTGAGGAGATCTATATATGTATGTTTGCATACATGTTTTTGTCCATGCATGTGCAACGATTTATGTTCATAAAGTACAATTAAATAATATGCTATTTTTACATACAAATGTAAGTACATCCAATTTTTGTTTGATGTAATTTAAATGTGTGCATGCATAATACCAGCATGCTTCATCGCACCTAGTATTAAGCTCTTCCTGGGTAAAAACTAGTCATCAGAATACATCTTGGATAAAATATTTGCTTCATCGCATCTTGTATTGAGCTCTTTCAGTATTAAAACTAGTCATCAGAATACATCTCGAATAAAATAATTGTTTCATCGTATCTTGTATTGAGCTCTTTATGGATTAAAACTAGTCATCAGGATTAAAACTAGTCACCAGAATACTTCTCGGATAAATAATTGCTTTATCGTATCTTGTATTGAGCATTTTATGGGTCAGAACTAATCATCAAAATACATTTCGGTTAGAATAGATACTTCATCGCATCTTATATTGCGTTTTTCATGGGTCAGAACTAGTAATCAGAGTACATCTTGGTTAGAATAATGGCTTCAGTTTTTATGCTATTAATTGCGCTTACATTTTTATGACATACATACGTTTCGATCAAATACAACATTTATAAGTACTGTAATGAATATTAGTATTTGCAATGTACTTATAGCCAGGAGAATATACCTAGAATTGCTTGTTGAGATCAAAGAGTCAGTATTCCTGGTGTCACAACTTTCATACAACCAAGGTATTATATTCAACGATTTCAGTTTGTTTCCAAAACTGAAAGATGACTTCGAGAGTCAAAAATGTAGCTCTGATGAAATGGAAATTTGAAGTACTTACTGGTTCCAAAATATATCCTGATATTTCTTTGATGTGAAGCATTTTTGGGGAGCGGAGTACGGAGTAAATCATGAAAGAAATATGACAATGATGAAACGGAGGTATGTAACGGAAGGGACATCATATTATACGAATACCTAACGGGAAATCATTGTTATAATATGAAGTTCCGGATCGCTTGACCCCTTTTGCGATAAATGCAATAACTGTGGTGACGAATTTGGCGAAATATCGCCATTTTGACAACCTGTGGCCAGTTCTGGAAACCTCGAGTTTTATAGATTGGCTAAAAACTTCAAAAGTTACGTGCTTTTTCCAGAACATTTCGCAGAGGATATATAAGCTCTTCATCGTTTAGTTGGGTTGTTGACGTGATACGAGTAAAAGTGAATTATGAATGCATCATTGTCTTACTAAATCATGAAAGAAATGTGACGGGATGAAACGAAATTAAGTAATGGGAAATGTCAATATACTTGCACTGCCGAGCTCAATAGAACAATTTTGGTAGAAAAAAAAAGAAATCAAAAATGTGTGACATTTGTGCATCAACATCTGCACTATATACTAGTATGCGGTTATTGCTTGCGCTGACCGCAAACTAGTCCGGTGGAGTGACTAAAAACGATACATTCAAGCGTTTCATCGTACTTTTTAAGGGTCTTTTTCCTGGCAAAATAAACTGCATTTTATTGATCTTTAGAAACTGCATAATAATAAAAAAAAATTAATAAATAAATAAATAAATAAATAAATTAAAAAACTAAAAAATATGGAACTTTTTCTCTAGGTACCTTGTATTATCGTCACACACAGCACATTTTCCCCATTCGAAATACTAGAAAGGAGTGATTATTAATCATGGAAATTATATGGAAAATAATTATGTAGATTTTTCTACAAATAATAAAGGTCAGTTTTATTTTCCTTAATGTGGATATCTAAAGGAATAAAGGCAAAATTTAACATCTAATGAAACATCTCCCTTCACGCGAGACGATAATTTGTGTAATAGTTTTATATTTTGACACCTAAAAATTTGCCAACAGTCATTTATATATAAGAAAAACCTTTTCGCTATCGGACTGTAACGCTTGGCGATAAATTCGGCGAATTTTGACTAATTTGGCGAAATAAGTTAAAACGTCAGCATGATGATATTTCATCCTAGATTGACGAAATATCATTAAAATTGCAAAAATGACGCTAATGATAATGACTCCAAATTGATGAATTGATTGTTAAAATATTTTAATATATGGAGTATATTGCTTATTGCGGATACTATCAATATTGCTAATTGCCAATTTAGAGTTGTGTGAAGTATAATTTAATTAAGTACTTCGAAATGGTTTTACATGTTGTCATACCGGAAAGCTCCAAACGTACAATTGTGCCGTAGATCTTGTACACCACTTTTTCACTGTGAAAGAAGTAAATTCACTGAATTACATAGGAAAAAACATGTACTGCGCACATCAGATTTTTTTTTTGTAGTAGGAGATACGTTCTTCCCGCAACTCTTTTTTTTCCCGATAAGAAAAGTGCTTTTTCACAAATATTTAAAAATTTATTAAATTTTTCAAATTTTCGAAAGTTATGAGACCATCTTAGGTTCGATACCTGCGTTTGAAAAAAATCCGAGAATTTCTAGGCCTAGTAGAAGCTTTGAAATTTGCATACATACATACATAGTTACATACATACGTTTATATACATACACGAAATGTTTTAATACTATAGATAACTTAAAATAGTAAATTATCACATTGTACTCAAAGTATTCATATTATTCCTAATGTTCTGATACTCGCAACATTCTGGAATAATTTGCAAATGGATCACTTTACACATGTAATCCTCCGATAATTAAACATTTTCACATTCATGAATTACGACCTTGACTCATAGATCGTAGAAGTTAGTAGGCGGGTGATATCCTAGAATATATTGGCTTTTGGATACTGGCATGGGCACTCACAGAATTTTTTCCAGGGGGGGGGGGGCAAGGATAGGACCTACAATATCACATAGATCAATGCCTGTCTTTGTGACCTTGAATGACCAAGAGGGGTAAAGTGCCTCCCCTTCCCCTCCCCTACCATAGACATAAAAGACGTACTATATAATATATCTATGTCCATTGCGGAGGCGCATGAATTTTGGTGAGCAAAATGCGTCGAATCAACATTTTGCAAATACTGATGTGTTCATAAAATACCACTGAAACAAAAATATCGTGAACTAGATAAAATTATAAATATAAAAATTGTGATACTCATATCCTTATTACTTTTCTTACTTAATCAATATTTTTCTTTTTATGCTTCCTCCGTGTTCGTTTTTATCTGATATCTGAAGTTTTTGAGCAAGTAAAGTTTCATGTTCAGAAAGTTAAAGTCTTTTAACCCCCTAGGTTCCATTTTATGGAGAAAAGATTTTCGCTGTTGATATGTGGGTCAAAGACGCTATGGGTCGTAAATTCGCCAACATCTCGTCCCTTCGTGTTGTTTGGGACGTATCAGACAAGACACTTGCTCAACCTGAGAGTTATTTTGATTTTATGACGCATGAAAACGCAGTTGCTGGTTACAGAAAACTATCAAGAGGTAAGAGGCTTTTTTTGCATATTATTTGTTTGGTAAATTTTTACAGCATAAAAGTTTTTATCTTGTTTAAAATTTTCTATGAACTGGAATAAAAACAGAGGAAAACATTTTGTGCTTAAAACTGGTGGAAGATAATTAAATTCTACTTCCGTGTTTTCATATTAAGCATTCTTTGTATTTACTGAACAGACAGGAGAAATTTGACGTTCTGCTAATATTAAGTATTGCAAGTATTTTATACATGTTTACCTAAAATTCTGATATTTAGGAGTAGGAGATATATATTTAGGAGTAGGAGATATATATTTAGGGGTAGGGGACTATTAGTACTACTTAAGTATTACCAATTAAATGAGAAGCTACATTTATTCGGCCCGGAAATTAGGCACCTTTAAATGAGAAAATCTGGATTTAAAATAATGGCATGCGTGTTTGATAACAAAATGCTTTATTTGTAAACATTCAATCGCAAAATATGACCATTTAAAATATACGGAGATAAGCTGTGGTTGTCAAATCATGAATTTCAATTAGCTTCTCATGAATGAAACTAGACATAAAATAATGAAATGCATGTTTGAATATTTTATACAATGGGCGTTATGATCAGTGTTCGATATTTGACCCGAAGGGCATGGATAATGAGGGGCGTTTGGATATTTTTTTACAGCATTTGTTTACATGGTCTGTTGCAGTGTTTGAAAATTTTATAGTGTTTTTGCAAAATGTGCTGAATTTTATGCACGATATTTCCACGCATTGTCACGTGTGCGAATGGAGAGTTTATCTTTGAAAATTCTAAAAGTGAAATTTTATTATCAAACTTACCAAAAGTTTTAGAATCTTCTAATTATCATGAAATAAGTACTTAGAAAAAAAATTAAATTTACACGAATTTATAGTTAACGAATATTAGAAGTTTAAGTATGTTTAAACTAAACTGCAATGCAATATAGGAAATTTTTCAAACATAAAGCTATGTAGATAAATATAAGTATATCTAACTGAATTCCCAAAGTCGGAATGTATATTTTTCATGGAAGTGCTTGTAAATTACACACGATCCAACAAACAAGCGAAATAATACCCTTGTGGAGCCCTCGTTGTATCGCGCATACATATATTTACATTACCGGTAAACAATTAAGAGTCGCACACGTGAATCATGCTTATGCACTTAGGATAGAGTTTCTCGATAGAGCGTCATCATTAATAATCTCTAGATAGTGTAACACAACTCTTAAATGAAGTTATTTATATTGTATCCATATATGCTGTTCTTTGCATTTTTTCATGTGCTGTAGAAAAATTCGGAGAGAAAGTTTGGTAATTTTTTAACAGTATGTGTATTATTTCATCTTTGAAAATCGTAAATGTGAAATTTATTTTCATATTTAAGAGAAGTTCATATATTATTTAGCACACTAAACACTGAATGATTTACTAAACACTGAATGATTTTTTTCCATCTTTACATGTATTTATTGTTTCTCAGTTAAAGTATTTGTGTATATTTTATACAATAGTTCAAAACTTAATTTGAGTATCAAGCTTAAAAATATGTTTAAATTTTCAAAGAAAATGCAAATGTGCAAATACACTTTTTGGGTATGTCAGTGATTGAAATTTTATTTAAATTCGGCTTAATTTTTAGCAATTCCCTTTTTATAGGAGACTACTTGTAAAAATAAACTACTGTTTAAACATAAATATAACTGGATGAGCATGATCCAGTATGCGTGTACTGGGTGTTTAAATAGTGAGCAAGTACCTGTTTAAAATTTGGAATTAAAAAGTGTCAAAATAGTATTTAAACACCCAATGAAATTACAAATATACGATAAATAAATACTACGTTTCTTTTTTCTAAGCATATTGTAAATTGGGAACATAATAATTTTCTGAAAACATTCTAGGTGGGGGGATCCAGCTCATTCTAATGAAATGCCATTTAAAATTATGCCACTATTTAAATAAAACATATTAAAAAAAATTATGAAAATAAAAATGTTATAAATGTGTAGAAATGCAAATGCTTAAATTTGCAATACATAATACAACGAAATTAGGGCACTAAACTGTAGTGTAATTAAAGAAACATCCCCCACCCCCCGGCTCAATTCTGGGCGCTGTTTATTTCTGAAATTCTTTATCAGATACAAATAGAAATTGGATTGAATAATTTTTAATAGAAAGTCCTGAAATGAGTTTGTATGATAACCAAAACATAATTTTATAGACATATTTGTTTAAGAAACAATGGAAAGTCCTCAAATATCGCTGGAAAATCATTTTTTCTTAATTTCACACAGGCTAGAGAAGTTCGGTTAATCATATATCTTGTGGGAAGTGTTACGAGCTCAACTTACTGTATGGCGATGGAACCGAATTATCTCGACAATAGCTCCAATGTACAGTTTTTTAAGTTCTTCATCTTTTGGAAAATTTAAAAAAGCAAGAACATTAAAATTATACATAGATTTAAAAACCGTAAATGCATAAAAAATACATGCATAAATGCTTTCTTTTATGTTTTAATTATCTATGAAAAGCAATTCCCGGAATCTTCTTCATATCCTTGCTATTACAACCAAAGTCTGCACAGGAATTCATCATAAATTTCTACTGTCAAATACTTGATGATTTTTACTTTAAAAATATAAAATATATTCAAATAACATGCAATGTAGCAAGGAAAAATAAGATATTAGGCAATATGGCACCATGATTGCAATTGTGGATTCCATTAAACAGCGAGATGCCGCCTCCACTTATTCCTCAGTTTATGGGTCCAAAAGTAATATAGTTGAACCTTGCTTCGAGTCCAAAATTCTTTTACAAAAGCAAAATTATAAATAGGGTAGGCTAGTCCATTACTATGTCATCAGATAAGATCCTCCCCTATTGGAAACGTATTATTTTTCAAATGCATCAAAACTAGAAGACTGTATTATCTTAGACAAAATTAGAGCAAAATTTAAAAAGGCAGAATTAGGTACATAATAAATCTATTCTATACAGAAACCTGAAAGTTATAATTATTTTTGTTTACTGCAGTATCAATGTTTGTTTACCAATTTTAACCATAGATCATATTCGGTTCAACTCGACATAAATTAGTTTTAACGAAGTAATATCTCAAAATATAACAGTGGCCTTATCAACTTTAGAGACCAGAAACAAATTCCTTCAGGCTATTTTATATGAAAAATATCGATGCCAGGAAAAGGAGATTTAATTTAATTATTTTACGACATGTAAGTTTCCATGTAATCTGGATTCAATAACGAATCCATCTTGTATTTTCATTTCAATTTTTTGCACATTGGATTCAATAAAATCAAATAATCGCTTTGCTATTAATTTTTGCTACAAGGTTACAAATTCTCATTTAAAAAGCGATTTACAAGAGTTTTTAAAGTATTACTTCAGCTTACTTTCTCATTTTCATAAAAATGAATTATTGTGCATAAAATATATTTTTGAAATCAGATTAACACGATATATTTTTCAATAAATCACCAGAGTATACTATGCAGAAAGTTTACGCTATCATAAAACAAATAAATAAGATATTAAATGGAATAGATGATAGATTTGGAACTTTTATCTTTTTGCAACAAAATGCGATCTCTAAGAAAATAAGGCAGAATATTTACTACAAATAAGATCTAAGTATAAAGTATTTTCTCTCTAACATATTCTGCATATTTTGCTTAGGAAGATATCACAAAAAGGACATAAAATTTTGCAAATAACCAAAATAGATTTGAATCGCCTTAGGATACAGTTGCAGAGTTGAATCTTGATTTATTTATATCGTAGAATTCTTTACGAAAGTTGGAGATTAATGTTGAAAACTATCAATGCTTTTACGTTTCACGGATATGCACAGTCAACGATATTTTCTTGAAGCACATTATTTTGGGAAAAAGACGTTCAAATGATTTAGCTGTGTTGCATTTTCTTTGCTATGTACTGTAAAAAAATTCTTGATATTTCTTTTCTGCAAAGGAAAAGTCAGTTGTTTGTTGGGAATACAAAGCTTTTTCAGCTAAGGAACCTCTTAACAAGCGATAAACACACATATTTTACCTGTACGGGTCTTTTCTTAAGCTAGAAGGTCCATATGTGGTCAAATGATACACTTTATGGTCTTCAGATTCCTTGAAGTCGGGTTTGAATCCGAGTATTGGTAGAGAGCCTTGTGTATGTATACATGCTTAGAGTGGTTTGGAATTTGTTTTAAAATGTAACCTCCCGTCAAAGCAACTCTGGTGTGCATAAAAAGAGCAGTTAATCGCCAAATGATCCAATATACTTGCAAGCATTGACTGAAGAATATTTTCTTGTTAAATGCTTTATTTAGTAAAATAAAATAAAATACAATTTTCTGTATCATACAAGACAGATGGAATTCTTCATTCTACATGACAATGATTTTGCAAAATATGGTTTGACTTTTACTTCCTTTTGCAGTATCCAGGAAATAAGTGATTAAATCAGACTAAACCTATCAAATACTTCTTTGAATGCAAAAAGTGCTCAGCTGATCATCCATTACCAACCGTGGGCCATGAGTTCATAGTCATTGTCGCTAGTTAACATATTACAAGGAATGAGATGATGACCAGTAAGACCAAAATTCCTTAAAGCAATAACTGTAGAATTTTTCCAGCAGAAGTATTTACTTCGAAACTAGTGAAGATGAAATTTCTTGCTTTCGCAACGTTATATTATAGGACAAAAGTTACTTCACTCTATTTGTGTGAATATTCAATAATGATCCTAAAATAATAATATCACTATTTGAGAAGCAGATTACAACTTCTAAACAAATCTAAGTTGAAGTAAAATAGGTAAAGCACAATTATTTTATTAAAAGGGTATAATTTCGTAATGAGATGAAAAGGGCTTCAGTAAACTTTCACCTCTCAATTTAGAGATTTATTCTAGCATAATATTGTAAAACATAAATCATCATAAAATAACAGCCATCGTTGTCTTGCGCGTTATTACACGACCGTTACGCTGCTTACCTAGTACATGTCCAAGCTTTTTAAAATGCGATTGGGCTGGTCGCCGAAGGCTGCTAGTATTAAATAAAATGCAACTATGATGTATTTATAGTTATATTTAAAAAATCTCACAGAACAGCAGCATGTATGCATAGAAACAGCAGCAGATATAAGAGTAATTTTTGTTCAAATGTAAAAGGCTCTTTCATAGTACCCCATTAGAAAAAAATATTAAACACGTTTGAACTAAGAATAGGATACAAAACGTGGCAAGAATCGATTATGGGTATTTTATTTTGTTTTATGTCTTAAAATATCTAACGTTTGTAATGTATTTCAATGTAAGTGCAAATATTTGGAGAAAAATTGTGAGAACAAGGGCATAAAAAAGAGCAAAGATTTTAACAGAAAGAAATATGCTGGGAGTGATAAACTAGAAACTCAAAAATATGAGTAATGAGAAGTGATACTTATCTCAACTGAAACTTGCATAAGAAAACAATGAAGATAGATGAGATATGGGGAGATATTTTGTGAAAAAAATAAGTTGAGCAGTATGTTTTTGGAAACGCCTTTTGTAGATGTGTATTTAAAATATCTTGAGGATGAATAAAGCCTTTCAAATAATAGGGATGCAGAATACATCTATTTTAATTTAGAAATTACCCCTTAAATTGGATTAATATTTGTATTTGCTGTTTTAAATATTAATTATGTTGATATCTTATTTTTTCAGTATTGCAAAGCGAACTGATTAAAATTGTCCTCTGAATGAAGCGGCAGTTGTTAACTATTCTGTGTTCACCATTGTGAACTAATGAGCTATAAATTAAAATGGATCTCATTGTGTTAGGGGCCATTGTCTTGGACCCAAAAGCAGACTATTTCACCCCAGCCATAACTTAATATAAAAAAATTTCATAACTTAATATAAAAAAATTGCTTTGTTTTAATGAGGGATTTGCTAGGTGGTGTTATAATTCACCTTTGGGTCCCGGGATGCGTCGCTTCATTGTATCTTACATGGCTTAAGTGCTAGGGCAACAAGGCGTTCTGATTCAGAGATGCTTGTGTGAGTCTAGTCAGGGATCTATATTCATTTTTTGAATCATTGCTTCCTACTGTTTATATTTATGTTTAAGTCAATGCAGGTGTGATTAAAACATTCTATCCAATGTAATAATTTAAATTCTAAATATGTAATGTATTCATAATACATACTGTCATCGCATGGAATAAATATAAATACTTTAAAAAACAAAGCATAAGGGTCAGAATAGGGCGAGAGTCAATTATGGGGATTTTGCTCTCTTTTATTGTCGTATAAGCGTAGTGTAATTCTGTGTTAAAAAATTATGAAAAATTTGGAACAAAATTGGAGTACGAGGGCAAGAAAAATAGAAAAGCTTTGTCGGGAAATAGAAGAGGAAGAAATCCGCTTGGGGCGATAAACTAGAAACACAAAAATATGAGTAATGAGAAGTAGGGAGAATTGATACTTATCGCAACTGAAACTCGCGTAACAAAACAATGAAGATAAAGAGATATGGGTGGGTATTTTTCGAAAAAATGTGTTGGGTTTAGAAGAAGAAAAAATAATGTCTCCGCAGAGCCCGGATTATATGCAATTGCATATCAGTATATGCAATTGTATATTTAAGAACTTTTTAGTTATAGGGCATATAAATGCATAAAAGCTCATATTTTGACTTAAAAACGCATATTTTAATCATTTTTTAACACTTTTCAACTTTGTTGTAATTTTTCAACTTTGTTGTTCATTCTGTCTGTCTGTCCGTTAGCACGATAACTGCCGTAAAAATGACTTAATCAAAATGAAATTTTTGTATGTTGTTCAGACGGTCTGTAGGACCTATGGGAATATAAATAAATAATATCACCCAATTAGTTTTGGATTGAACCCGGGTTGAAAAAATGAAATACATTGAACCCAATGGGACCAAATTTTTCAAACATTTTTTAAGCGAATTTAAATTTCACAAATTGCTTCGAAAATTTTAGGTAATATTCAAATTGTTCCATAAAATATATAGAAAAAAATTCAGCGAAATATATTCTGTAGTTTTTTAAATAAAAATTAAAATAATAATTGCACCTCTTACATGAAGCGATCACGTGACCATGATATGAAACGATCACGTGACCAACTTCAAAATATAATACGGCATCCATCTTGTCTCAAAATCGTCATTTTTAAAGTTCTTTTTAATTCATATTGAGTGTTGTATTCGTCGTAAAACCTCTTTATTTTCGCTTAAATTCTGTGCATCTACATACTGAAACAACGGAATGACAATATATTTGAGTTTAAATGAGCATCCAACTTTGATTATTTCTCTAACGAAGCCTATTTTTCACTTATGTGAAATGTAAACAGCAAAATATGTAGGATGAGTTGTATAGGAATTGCCGTATTTCTTTAATTCAAAAGAATTTAGCTCATGGAGTCTGCATAGCTGATATGAAATAAATATTCATTGACTTTACCGAGAGAAGGACGATTTTTTGCGATGAAGTTTTAAGCATAGAGTTAAATTACTTATAGCTCCATGGTCTTAATTTTTAAATAAAATAAATTATTATAGTATTGTGATGAATGACATGAATGGGAAATTATTTATGAATGAAATGCTGTTTTTTTAGAGAGAGCCAGGCGTGTTTTTTTTTCTATGACGTCATTTGAATGAATTTCAGTTGTTTTCGATGAAGTTTTTAAATATAATAAATTATCGTGGTATTATGATAATTCTAAAATTGTTACCGAGTAATATATCACATTTTAGAGATGTTTAAACCAGGCAATTTATATTTCAATGCCGTCATTTGAATGAAGTTCATTTTTTTGGATGAATGTTTAAGTTTTCAACTATAATAAATCAATGTATTATTGTGAGAAGTTTTAAAATATTACCGAGGAATGTATTACATTTTAGACATGTTTAACTAAAATTGCATTGAAGTTGGAAAGTGTTTCTTAATCAATGCTTTAAGCATGACTGATCTTTCTTGTCTTCTTTTGAATTCAGTTTTTTTAATTGCAACTCTTTTTTGCGATTTTAAATTGCTAGTTAATTAAACATCAGCAGAGGAAATTTGAGTGATCCACGCCCATATAAATGAAATTATCTTTTGTGTAAAGAATATGTTCTTAAAAGCACCTCTGTAGGTAAAAGTGTATAAATCTTCCGCTTCCTGTTTTCAGGTTTTAACAAACTGTTTTAACAAGGTGGAATATATGGTTAACTGCAGCTATAATTTACGCACTAAATTTAGAGTCAATAATAATATTATTAATGTTTTAGATAGCTCTGCTATTTTTAGAGTAAAGGAATTGTTTAGTGACTATTCCCTTAAAAAAAGTATGTGTATGATAGAAAACTATTCTTTCTTGTCATTAGATATTACAAAACAAAGAATTTTGGCATTTGTTAAATGAATGATGTGATATGTGAAGTAAATAGAATTCAGGAAAAAATTGCTAAAATATCCTGAATCAGTAGGACAGGAAGTGGAACAGAAATTAAAGTTATTTTAAACAAAAATTTGAGTTTTGATGAATAACGAGCATAATACCACAGTACTTTTACTACAGTATAGTTTAATAACATTATTTGATGTTGAAAGAACATTTTTGGCATTAAAAATGCTTTTAGATGATAAACGATAAAATCTAAGCATCGAAAACATGATAAAACACATAGTTATTTACTGCAATAAAAATTAAACATTATAATAGAAAAATTTTAACATGTATATTGATTGTATTTGAAATAATATAAATTATGGTAAACGTGAGCAACGCATTTAAGCACAGATAACACAATAATGCAGCATACAGCTATTTTGAGGATACGCTGTATCATCTTCGCCAGTGCAAGAGAACCAACAAACCCGAAGTCCAAAAGAGGAATGGGTTGCGGCCCATTTTTTATTCGGCACATTCCTCTCTGAATAATTGTCTATTAACTGTATGGATCCCGATCAAGATTTGTTGGAAGTAGAATTTTTCGATATTTCCGATGGTGTCTTGTTGAAAACTCTGTGATAATATTTTCGGTCGCTAAGGAACCAATATGTGAATATGGCCCAAAACCGTTATAATTCGGATTGAAACATAAAATAACTGAAACACTATTTTGAAATTAAAACAGTAACACCCAGGTGTTTCTATGTGGGTCCTGAAGTACCTGTGTACCAAATTTCATTGCCGTACGACGCTATGATTTACCGCTACAGACTGTATAGACACACACACAGCCATCTTTCTTTATTGAGTAAGATACTAATAAAAATACATATATACTCATAATTGATGACATACTGCTTTGATAATCTCCCGCTATCCATTAAAAATACCATTAAATAAGTTTACAATAAACATATATCTATAGTACTAAATCTTCGAGGAGTAATCAAGGCGGTTATTTGTAGGAGAGAAGAGGACAATTCCTTGACATACTGGCCATGCTTTTAAGATGGATAAAGAAAGGAAAGGCTACCTCTAGTGATTCTAGCTTTTTGAACTAAATATATTATTTATGATTTTACTTAAACTAAATATTTTTTAAGAACTGATCACAGTGCAATTTTTAAGAACTGATCAAAATGCAACATTTAATTGTCAGGCAATAGCCTAAATTATCTTTTCCCCGTGACCTGTGAAACGTGATTTAATGATCTTGTACAGGGACCCTACTAAACATACAACTATGGCTGCTACTAAAATATAACTCTTTTAAAACATACAATCCTTATAAGACATACAGCCCTTGAATCCTTATTGAACGTACGGCCCCTACTAAACATACAACCACGAAATAAAGTGTTTTAGAATCTGCAGAAATTAAAGTAGTTAGAGAATTCTTCATAAATAAAAATATTATATAATTTAAAATAGATCATTTAAGAAAACTATTTTCAGTTTTTTGATAAGAAAAAAAAATAGGTTTAACCAAGTCTGTTTGGGTATGGATGAATTTGCAGATATGTGAAACATTTATATTATTTAAACATTGCGCTACTATGTAAGTGTTTATCGATGTGTTTTCAAATAATTTACAGTCTCAAAAATCGCGGTTACTATCTAAATGCGCTGTAATTGCTGTTTCTTTTATCTTGAAGAAGGAGGCTATATTTTGTCTCCCAATCTTTTATGTGCTGTGTTTTAACAAAGTTTTATTTTGTAGATACTGAGAATGATTTATCCAAGGACATAGTGTGAATAATTTATTTTATTATGTAAATTACCGTACAAACTATTAATGAATATAGTCAACTCTAGCCATTTTTTAATTTGCAGGAATTTTGCGATTACACTGAAAAAAAATGAACATGAATGATATATATGTATATATATATATATATAACCAAACATCAAGATCAAAATCGTCGTTTTCAGCTAAAATGGATAAGGTATATAAATCCGTCTAAAACTACCATATTGGCGAATTTGGATCGCAGTGCAAGAGTTCACTCACGTGTATCAATGAAGAAATATATACTTTTAGTATCATTTATTGAAAAACTATTACAATCATATTAGGAAGGTCAATATTTTTGCCACGAAAGAACAAAAATATTTAGATATATGGAAATTCTCATCATGTTTCCATTTTAATCTTTATTTATAAATTGAAATTTTTGAAACAACGACACTTTTCCTTATAATTTGATTTTATTTCTAAAAATGTGTTGCAATCCATATTACATATTGTAATAAGGCTCCCTGTTCAACATTCGTTCCCAAGTTTCAGTTAGCAGATATTAATTTATCTAAACGTATTTTATATGTATCCCTACAGACGTAGGCTTTTACGTCCGCTTTATTGATTTTGTAAGTGTGCATTTCAAAAATAAGTTAAATTTCACGTATTTTTCTGATAAGAAATCGGTAACTAATCACAAAAGTTTCTATCAATCTATATTCTTCCTAAACTCATCAACTTAGAACCTTATCTGGAATGCTTATATTGATTTTGAGATCATTTCTTTTCCTGGACTCCTAGATGAAGAAATATGAATGGAATGCATTAGAGATTTAAGATAGCGGACTATTTCTGGAAAAATGTTGAACAAGGACATCAATAAGGACAATTTTGGAAAAATGTTATATACAGCCATCGTAAAGGAAAATGAGCATAGACGCGTATAATTAATTGACCAGTTGACGAGAAATTCAAAATGTGATAAATTATTTTGGTCAAATTTGAAAATAATAGAAAACTTTTGTGAAAACATTAAAATAACTGCAGCTTACAGCTGTTATGATTACATATACGATTACATTCCAATCGTCAGATCCACCTTTCTTGATTCACATTCATTACAATGCTTTTTTTTTACTATCATTTGAGATAGTCACATTAAATATATAAAATGATTGAATGTAAGCTGTTTTAATGATAGTCTGAAGTTACTAACCATAAGAAACATTGTAGTACTCACTTTTATTGAAGTCGTTGGGGATGCTGTAACTCTTGTTGTTGAGACCCAGACCGTCCGACCTACCAGAAAGGTGTAAGGTAACCGTTTGGACGACCGAGAAGTGCCATCCAATTTAGACCGGAACCCAGTGGGGGAGGCATCGACAGGGACCGTACCCTCCTTCCCCTACCACCAACCTCTCGGAAGGACTTACGGACCCACATGTTTAACGTGATCGCACTTCGCATGAACATGGCGGCAGTTGTGACAGCGTGCAAATCCAGCTCGCAAACCACCGGACTACCGCGCCCGAAATGTGCCAACAGCACGCGGTGTTCCCAGGTGGTCACCCACCCAAGTACTAACTGCGCCCGATGCTGCATGACTTCGGTGATCTAACGAGAATCGGTGTTTTCAGCACGGTAGGGCCGTTGGCTACGCTGTAACTCTTGTGAAATACTTGATTTGTGCAAAAGTATATCTTTCTATATTAAAAAAAATGTTGCTGCGCCGTCGCTATTTGACGAATTTCGCGTCCATCAAGTTTTGCTGTCACGTACCTCAAAAACTATAGCATGCAAAAAATGTGAAATTTGGTATGTTTGTATAAAAATATTTAGGGGAACTCGCTGAAATAAACCGTTTTTCAACTTAAAATATAATTTAAGAAATATTTAATTATTGATGGACGTCAGTTTACACAGGACGTTCCCCCAGCGGGTGTATTACAGTGACCGCCAGTGTATTACAGTGACCGCGGGTGCATTACAGTACTCAGCGAGTAAGGGGAGAAGTTTCCCGACTCGTGAAACGAATTTCGGGGTTAGCAAGCAGGGGGCGGGGCCCCTACTAGTAAAATATTTATTGATTTATCTAACAATACTTTAATTTGTAGAGCTTTGTTCAATACACTTTAGATCTTTAAATTTTTTTCAATCTGCTTTAAATATTAATACATAATTTTTCAGATGTTGACATGCTTAATCTTTATAATATTTTATTCATTTAAAAAATTGAATTTAGTATTCTATATAGAAATGAACAAGCGGATCAAATGTTCTTCTATAATCTGAACATGCTAATTTGTTTCATTCACTGATTCATTACGAAATAAGTTGCATTTGTTTACCCAACTCCTGTAGTAAGTTGCATGAAACGAATACAAAGAAATAAGACATAGATTAATCCTTTACTCTATAAGCTAGCTGCATAATTTTATTGCGTAGAAAAGAAGCTATCTTGTAGGATGAATAACATTTTCTTTTTCCAAAATAATTTTGACTCCGTCCGTGAGTTGGATTGTACTGAATTATTTTAGGGTCTTTTAATGCAGATGCACGAGGGCTACTTCTATACTTTCATTTTTCTATAGATTTACATTCCGAAACGCTCAAAACATGCAGGACTTTCTGTATAACTGAATATGGCACCCATGAAACAAAAGCCTTTCATGATGGGTAGAATGTCAATATTTGTGGTTACGTGAGAAACCACTTGTTAAGAGGTTTCTTGTCGTCGAAATCTATGTATTTCCTATTGAAAACTGTCCTTGCAAAAATGAAATTTTAAGGATTTTTTTTTTATATTTATCACTAACAAATTTAAACTTAAATATTTAGTGTGAGAGTCTCTCTTTGACTTTCCCACATATTCGTATGTTATTTTAGTCTACTTCAATTCTTCTAAAACATTTCCTAAATATTCTATTAAAGTTTATTTTTTTAATTTGGCATCAGCTTAGTGACGCACTGGGCGTATCTGTGTTAATATAAACTGCCCTCTGTTGAAAACAAATATATGCAGCCATAAAAATTTGAGCTACAGCTACGAAACTGTGTATGTTAATGCTGTTTTAAGAGTTATGCAAATGATCAAACTGTTAACTCAGATGCTATAGGGCTCATGCAACGCGCATGAGAACGACGCATCGTGCAGCATTTAAAACAACTAGTTTCTCATTCACGGGAACTGGATTTTCTGCTTTGATACTGCAAGTTGTGTACAAAGAGGTCTTTGAGACGTACTCGACGGCGCTACAAACAAGTGTCGAATTTAGAGAGCGATTGCTTCATAGGGGCATAAGGGGAGCTGGTTCGTCCAACAGACGTATGAGTCGCAATCTTGGTCAGAGTGATATGGTAGTTGCTCGGTGTTGGCAGTAGTGGATCAGTGAAGGCACATGTAACCATCACAGAGACTCAGAATTAAGCAGACTTCTCAGAGACAACTGTTTGACAGGATTGTGCACTCAGGAGAGGAGCTACGTCCACACCAATGGGGTCTCTACCAGCCATTCGAAGGCATTAACCATCCTCATTGTCTTCTGAGACAACTGACAGAAGGTACGATTAGGTGTCGACATTCATTAAGGCGCCAACCACTGACCCTTCAATATAGGCAGAACCGTCTGGATTGGTGCTGAACTCGGTCAGCCCGGACAGTGTCTGATTATAGGCATGTTGTCTTTAGCAACGAATCCCGCTTCTCGCTCAGTATTGATGACCGCTGCATACGTGTGTGGAGGAGGATTTTGTGCCTCACCGAATATCGTCATGTATAGCCAGGAGAGGAATTACTACTTACTGAAATGTCATCTTTTGCTGCCACCATTTTTTAATAAAACATGTTTTGCTCGCAAATTTTAATCATTTGCATATCTCCTCAAACGATACATTCATACCGAGTTTTGCGACTGCAGCTCAATTTCTTATGGATGCATATATTTTTCGCAACAGAGTGTATTTCTATACATATAAACACATAACACAGTTCACATTTTCCATTTCCCTTATATACTGCATAGCATCCTCATTATTTTGGGAATTATTTTCCCATTCGAAATAATGTTATGAAAATCCTTTAAACATGAATTATTCGAGTTCTAATCATGAGAATGATTCCAAAATTCCATCTAGATTTACTTCTTCTCACCATGTATTTAATAAAATGGAATAGCGGTAGCTGCATTTATTTAATAAAAAGAACTTGAACTTTTGATATCCGTTATAAAGCAGAAATCACAGGTTGAGAGGCTGTACGCAAGTGAGTAATAAGATAGTGTTGATACGTGACAATCTGTAGCTATATGCACTATGCTATGTTATAAGAAATAAGGCTAAAAACGAAAGGCTAAAAACGTTTTATCAGTGAGATAAGAACAAGGAGAGGGAGTATTATTAATCAGTGGGTGGATAAGAAGTATTGATGAATGTGTTTTAATATAGTAATGTAATTTAAATTCTATTTATCTTATATTACTGGAATGTATATTTTTTATTCATTTTAATTATCATATCTATAAGTATGCTTGCCATGTTGGTGTATATCTTTACATGAATTAGGTTTGTCAGTTTACGTGTAAAAATAGCATATTTTTACTTTCCATATATACATAGTATAATGTATAAGGAAAGTACTATGAGGCGGGACAGCCCAGTGGATAGAGCACGGGGATTGCGCTTAAAGTACCAGAGTTTGATTCTCGGTTCAGCCCCAACTGTCTCCGTGTTCATTCAGAGTACGGGCACATTAAATATGTGGGTCTAAAAGTCCTGAGAGGTTAGGGGAAGGAAGGTAAGATGTCTCCCTTACTGAGTTTCGGTTTAAATTGGGTGGCACTGTCCCGGCTGTCCAAACAGATACCTTTCACCTTCGGGTTGGTCGGACGGTCTGGGTCGAAAGAAAGAAAGGGAAAGTACTGTGACGGGGTTGCCAATATAAAATAACATCACCTCTTGAAAAATAGGTGCACGAGAGATGATACCGACCCGTATTTGGTGACACCTCAAAACATTGTAGACAAGTGGTTGCTAAACACAGGCATTCAAAACCTACAGTGAAACATGATTAATATGTATACATCGAATTAAACATAATCGATATTTATTCCGATTCACCAAAGCCTACACTGGGAGCGTTATTCAAAAATAATATTTTATGATATTCAACAATCTATCTACACAACTGGCCTGCAAAAATTATTTTAACGGATACTTCAATATATATATATTTTCTATCTCTGTGAATATTGAAAAGCTCAATATGTGCTTATTTTGATGATATTTATGTTTTATAAATTGGATAATCCAAAAATTTGATATTTTTTTATTGATTATGGGATATTCTATCCAATTAACAACGAATTATCTTTTGAATGGGAATAAGAAATTTATTTCCAGATCTCCACGAGTCCTTTTTGATAAAGACGCCCTCACTTGCAATGCTTTAGCTATGCAGAACTAAAAGGAGCGATACATGAACCTAGCGTTTGAAAAACATTTCGTGATAAGTGCCAGAATTTTGAATTTATGGATCAAACTGCAGCAATTTTTATGTGAGCTGACTTGGAAAAAGATTATTTTAATTTTTTAGACTAACACCATTTTGCCTGCTCATATCGCCCAAATACCTCCCTTATCTGCAAATTACCTTTCCTTTTAATCTTTCCAAAAGTTTGAAAATTTCAGGGATCCTATTTTTTTTTCTCCAATCATAATGGTATGTCGAGGAATGTTCTCATACGTTATTATGTTTGTCAAATATTTTATTTCATAGCAAAGCCGAAATATTTTAAAGTGTACCTTACTTTACCCTATTGGGGTTTTAATGGAACCTAGTAGCGCAGGATATACTTATGAAAAGCAAATGACCCATTTTGAGAAAGCAAACGAAAATAAAAACCTAAAGGAAAATGTAAATGCTATTCTTACTTGCAGGTTTATAATGTATCTCGAGAAAGTTAACATCCTCGCGAAGTTACCCATTTCTTTCACCAGGAGATTTAATGCATTCAATAAATAAAAGAGTGAGTCAGAGAAAAAGGAAGGCGTGACAGCGCCGCTACACGATAAAATCAGGATTAAGGAGTCAAAGCGGAACACTAAAAATGTTCCCGAATTTTATCTTGAAGCTGTGGTATTTGAAATGTAAAAGACAATTTGGACGCTAAAATTTTTTGAAGAATTTAAAATTTATGTTATAATTAGCCTGTCATGATGAAATGTTTTAAATTAAAACAAAACACTTTATTTGTAAAATATGTTTATTTACTATACAAAATATGGAAAAAATCAAATTTTAAATATTCCGTAATTGCATAGGATTTTCGTCATGTTAAACATAAGGTAAAATATATTTTTATTTCTTTTAGAACTTAACTATCCAGTAACTGTAAAACTTGATTTGAATTCTGCAACTTAAATTTGTAGAGCTGTATGATATGAATTCAAAAAAGAAATTCGTCAAAGATACTTTAAGGTCTCATTCTATCTTGCAACGGCAACTACTAATAATGGTTATTATGCTCGTTCGGTGCTTTATAATTGATACAATGTCCTTAGAACTTAATTAACCATTAAGCTGTAAAACTTGATTTTAATCCTACAATTTAAATTTGTAGAGCTGTATGATATGAATTCAAAAAATAAATTCGTCGAAGGTGCTTTAAGGTCTCATTCTATCTTGCAACGACAACTACAAATAATGGTTATTATGCTCGTACTGTGCTTCATAATTGATACAATGTAAACAAGCTATGTAAACAAATTGCAATTGAATGTTGTACAGTAAAATAATTTATGAATTAATATTGATACTTATGACAGTCAAGGGTTATAACTTCCAATTCTGAAATATGTACAAGGGGATCATAATTTAGGCACTATTCAGAGCCTTGAGTAGAATACATAGTAGCTGAAACTCATTCGCACTTTGTAGGAATACTATTCATAATATGCGATAACGATATCCCAAAATATAGTTTAAAATCACTATCAAGTAGATTTTGACGCTGAAAGGGGGCAAAATAAAAAAAAATGTGTAATATCTAAAAATGATTTACTATGAGTTGTGATAAAAAAATTTCATTGTTAAATTTAGCAACAGAGTTATTTTTGGTTTCGAGGTTTATAAGAAACAAAACTCCACAGCTATTGCAATAAAACCCGCTGTGTCTTTCCTGATTTTGTTTCAATGTTCCTATTGTTCATATTTTACTCATTTTTTGCATATTTACCTGTTTTTGACAGTTGTGCTAAATTGACTTCTAATGGTTTCATAAATTAATTTACTTTCTGTTGAAATCGCTACCGCATATTCTAGAGAGCATTCTTACGAGTTTTGCTTAAAGTTCGTCCGCTAGCTATCTCTGGAGAACGCACTTCATAAGAATACTTTAATTATAATCTCCACATGCTTTGAATACAGGGGGAGGTATGAAAATAGGTAGAGACTAGAAAATTGAATTGTACGAGTATTTATAAAAAGTTCAAAAACCTTTGTTACTTATAATCGAAATATATATTCTTGATGTACTATGTGACGTAAATCGATACAGTCCTCGCAAACATGCGTTTTTTTAGTCGCAAGGAATTTGACCCATAAAAAGTGCATTAAAAAGAAATGGAATCACTATGGTTTTTCACTCCCGGTACTTTTTCCAATTTCGGTTCAAAAAATTTTCATTTTCCTTGAAGCATTTATTTTTCAAGATTTGCTAAAAATACCGTTTAGATGATAACTGATATAGATTCAGCATCAAATTCTGGAGCAGATAGGATGGCTCACAAAGAACTTCCAATTCCGGTTCCTTTACCAGTTCCGCTTAAAAAATTTTCCATTGAGTATCTATATTTCAAGATTGACTATAAATAGAGCTTAGATAATGTTTGATATGGATTCAGCATTAAATTTTAAAAGGGTTTGATGACTCTCTAAGGATTTCCACTTCCGGTTCTTGAGCTGTCACTTTCGATTCAAAAATTTACATTTTTCTTGCAATATCTATTTCTCAGGATCTGCTATAAAGCGAGCTTAGATAACAACTGATATAGATTTATTATCAAATTTCGGAAGAGATGAGAGTTCACTAAGGATTTCTACTTCCGGTTTTTACCCACTTCTGGTTTCAAAATTTTTCTTGAAACATCTATTTTTCATGATTGTCTGTGGAGCTTAAATGGTGATTGATATGAATTCAGCATCGAAGTTTAGAAGGGGGTTGAGGGTTTCATAAAGGATTTCCATTTCCGGTTTTGAATATATTATTTCCGGTGTTTCCAACAATTTGTCTGGTGTTTTCAACAATTTTGTTCCCAGCAATTTGTCTTTACAGAAAGAGTGTGTAATAAAAATTATAAGCAGTTCTGCCGAAAATACAGTGTATCTACCACTTACCACCATAAATTTCTTATTTTAAATAGTTTCATGTAATTTTTGGTACAAATTCTTAATTCGTTATACCTGCAGCCAAACCACATTTTAAGGAATCTGTGTTTTAAAATTCAAAAATTCGAAAAATCGATGAATTATAAATTCCCCCCAAAGTTTGAATCAAAATGTCTTCCAAAATCTCAAAGTAACAAACAAGTAGTTACAAATTGGGATTGTTTTTAAATCGGTCAAAAAAATATTAAAAATATTTTTAGTATTTATATCAATCTTCTCAGTTTCAATTTGTGTGCAATACTTCTGACCATTTCGATTGATTATTTTATAAACAATTGACAGGTAAAAACCATACAACTACACAAACTTTATGCAGTTGAGTAGTTATGTAGATTTTATTGTATAGTCATGAGATGATCTTGACTAATCGTCTCATAAACGATTTTAAGTAAATATTTATGAAGAAAATCAGTCCTAGAAGAACTATTAAATTTTGTAAAAATTCGCGATAAATTTTCTTTTTTTTTAGTAGTTAAAATAATCATGATTACCTTTGCAGATTTCAAGGAGTTTAAAATGACCGGTGCCACAGGAGACTTGAAAGTGAAGGCACAAGTGACAGCATATCGTAAAGATGTCTTATCCAAAGAAGATATTAACGATTACGTGAGTATATTAAATCATTAAGAGCAATTTGTTAGTGTAAATATACAACCTGTTTTGCCGAAGCCCATAACATGTAGGGGTAGGGGATGATTAAGTGGCCATGTGCTTTGTTTTCATCTTAAATGTGCTGCTACCTATCGAAAATAAGGTAAACTCTTTTGTCTAAAGTTAAGGTTTTTAGGCTGACCCCGAACTACGTAGATATGTTCAATAACGTTTTAAATTAAAAAAAAGCATTTGTCACGGACTCTAATAATCAAAGTGCTATTTTTATGCATATTATTGATTTAACATTCAACTTTATTAGTTTTAAGAGTTTTTTATTAAGAGTTCTTTTTTTTTTTTATAAAGTTGTCAGTAATGATAGAAAGTGAATGTTTTATGCTATGAAAATTTATTTTTAGAACAAAGGCAATGTTCATGGATTTAGTGTTAGTGGTTTGTAGTTGCATTGGCGTCCAATCGTGCAAGGTAGCCAGCAATATGGATAATTATTATGATTAGTAAGTAAAAACACTTTCTGCAAAGGATAAGGAAAATCTGAGAAACGTATTTAAGCGCAAATAAGGTAAAATGCAGCATAAAGTTGCTTCAAGGATACGCTGGATCCCCTTCGCCAGTGCAAGAGAACCAACAAATCCGAAGTCAAGAAGAAGAAATGGGCACAAATAGAATCACCTGAGAGAGCCAATCAGGAAGTAGAATGACGAACATTCCAGCAAATTCAAAATATGAAATAACACACAAGGTTGGCCTGCGCCAAAACACAACAGGAATATCCCGACAAGACGAGTCAAGTCCGAACAAGAATAAATGAGACCCAAAAAGATTAAAAATAAGTCAAAACGACGCAAAGAGCCCCAAAGGTTAAGAAGGTGGGAAATTCATAGGGTACTGCTGCTCCATATCGCGTGCAAAATTGTACTGGACAAGTCATTATCTAAATTACAAGAATTTTTCTGGATTCAAAGAGGTCAAGATCATAGATTGATGTGTATTTTTGTATAATACATGCTGAAGAAAACTCAAAACGGTGGTAAAAAAGATAGCAATGTTGAGCAATTGAAGATTTATTAAATTCCTGTTTTAAGACCTAATTTTCATGTTTCTTAATACGAAATTCTAAAGCAGCACTTTTAGTTTGATCAATATAAAAAAGACCACACCACACTGGCAAGAAATACTGTAAAAGCTCGAACTATTAGAAATTTCTAAAGAGTCTTTAAGATTAGAAAATTTGAGTTTATTACAAGGTTTAAACTTAATCCTGAATTTGAATTTATTAAGGATGTTAGCAATTTGTTGACTGAGTTTTGGAAAAAATGGTAAAATGATAGTGCTATTGAAATATTTTTTGGAAACAAGTTTAGTGGAAGGTTTAGAAAATTTTGCAATTGCACGATCAACAATTCTAAGAAAGAAACCACGATCAGCAGCAACAGCTTTTAAATTATTGATCTCAGAATTGAGCAAATCCATAATAGAACAAACATTTAAAACACCATGGACAAACGTATTGAAAGCAGCAATTCTCTGCTTAGGCAGATGGCAGAAATTTTTATGTAGAGGTAGAGAGACCAATAAAGGTTTACGAAAGACCTTGTAAGAAATTCTTCATAATTGTGGATGACCAAGATATCAAAAAACGCAAGACGATTGTTGTTTTCCCATTTTATAGGTAAACTGAATGCAATGGTTAATGGAATTTGAAATGTCCAGAATACATTCTGCATCACACTTTGAATGACATTTGAATGATAATCCTTTTAAAATTGAATTCGAATGAATACGATTGATAAAGCAGATTTTTGATCTAAAAAATCTTTACACTTCTCCGTCGATTTGAAAACTTATTCTGTATAATTTGGATAAAATAGCAAAAATGCTTCTTTTCATGCAAATATCTAACGTAATTTGAATGATTATCTCTTCAAATTCCGACACGATAAAATGAATAAAATGGACTCGAATGAATACGATTGATAAAAAAAAAAATTAATCTGAAACTTCTTTACACTTCTTCTTCCATCTGAAGAGCTAATCTGTATAATTTGGTTAAAACAGAAAAAATATTTCCTTCTAGCCACGTAATTTGAAATATTATCACCTTTAATTCTGTAGGATAAAATGAATAAAATGGACTTGAATAAATACGATTGATAAAGTAGAGTTTAAATTAAATGCCGCCATCCAGCGATAAATGTACATAAATTAAGCAGACATAAATCCTATAACAATTGTTACATATGTGTAAAAGAAGCGATATTGAATTTCAGACAATAAAACAAATTTTTGCAGAGAAAAGCAATTGTTGGGTAATTGTATTTGAAAGTTGCTAAATAAACTAAAATTTTTGGAATTTAATGAAAAAGCAAAAATTAAGACATTTAGGACGAAATTTTGTTTTTCAAGAATTTTGGGACTACTATCCTGCATCTGTACGGGCGTTTGATTATATTAAATAATCTAAAGTAGCCTTGAAAAATAAAAATTTCTTGAAACGTCTTTCTTTTGCTGTCGAAGGGGAGGGGGGTAACCTGCAGTAGAGAAGTGAAATCTGATTATACTTTTCTAGCTTCAAAGTACACACAAAACATGTTTTTAACTTTTTTGTAACACTTTCAAGAATATTTCATAAATATAAAATCACTACATCTTAATGAAAAATTATAAAAAGTAAACACCAATTCCCCCCCCCCCCTCAGAAAACAGGTGAAATGTTTTAATTTTAAAGCGTATATATATTAGAATGTCTGTTGATGCCAGAATCTAAAATACAGTCCAGATCGCTAATAACAATTTACTGATTATAAAAAAAGTTTTGTGCATCTATACATTGAACATATGATTTGATCATTTTAGTTTCCCTATAAACAAGTTCTACTGTATCACACTTTTAATGGATTTTATGATGGCTAATTCCATCAATTAAATTTAAAACAAATAATTAAGGGTAGTTTGTTTTATTTAAACAGTTACAATTAATTGCAGATTTCTATAAAATGTCTAAGACATGTTTGCTGGTTTCACAATGAGATAAGAGTGATCTGGAAGTTGAAAGTTATTAAGAGTGCAATACTTCAATGTAAACATGATATGTTTTATGGAAATTAATCATATCCCATTCTAAGTATAAAAATCTTCGTGAATGGAATTTTTTATTACTTGTAATTTTTCAATAAATTAACGTAGCACAAAGCAACTGGGTGAAATTGCATTTCTGTAATACGTATCTCTTTCTTGTAATCCTTGTCCAACACATTAACCAGTAACTTCCTGGTTAATACAATGAAACAAAGGCCTCATCGAAAAAATAAAAATGCCATTCAATACCAGTTAGTCTGAGATAGCGAACACGATTTTCTGATTCGCAAGAAAAAGTAGTTTGTTTCTATTTAGCAATAGATGCTTCATTCTCACAAATAGAATAAAATCAAGCATATAATTATAAAAGTAAAAATTGCCAAATGTATAATCCCATCTATTAATCAGATACACAATTAATACACACTAAATTCGCAATTGTAACACACATATTTATAATTATAAAACACTCATGCATAATTAAACATTCATACATTATATATCACTAATTTTAATGAAAGTAGAGAGCGAAAAGTTATCCAAACATTGCTTGAACTAAAAATGGAAAATATTTAAAGCGAGAGAGAAAGCAATATGCTCAAGAAATATGGCATTTCTTATTCTGTATATCCTGGCCGTTTCGGCGTCTTTCGCTGTGAAGGGGGTAATTTAAAAGTAGAAGCATTGTTTTCATAAGGAAGCCACTACCATTCCAGATAACAGGTGTCACGACACAAAATTTTTGTTTCTCTGTTGGCCGGTGTGAAGGCGGCTAAATGTTAATTCAGGCTGACATGTAGTGACATGTAGTGGCTGACATGTAGTGGACTGCATGTAAATATAGCTTCATATGAAGTTCAAATGGAAGAAGATATAAAAACTGCCATGGAAGTAATTCCAGAAATTCCGTATTGAAGATTACATATATATATACAAGGTAGGATCAGAAAGCTCGGAGACTGTGCTAATATCTCCAACCCTAAACTGGAGTAGAGGGGAACTATTTTACCGTGGCGAGGCACATGTGACAGTTTTTCCAGACAATTTTTCCAGACTACACATTATTAATACTTCGAAATTTTATTCTTGCTATAAATTGGAAATTACATTTTGTTGAAAAAATATATATATGCACCCATAAAAGATTGAGCTACAGTCGCGAAACTCGGCATGTAAATGTCTTTTTAAGAGTTATGCAGATGATTAAACTATCAGCGGCAGTGATGTCTTAGGGCTCATGCAACACGCATAAGAACGACGCATCGTGCAGCATTTAAAACGACCTGTTTGTTCTCACTCAAGGGGCAATTGGAACGGGATTTTATGCTTTCATACTTAAAGTTGTGTAAAAAGATACCTTTGAGTCGTATTCGACGGCGTTACGAACAATTGTCGGCTTTAGAGGTAGGTCGCATCATAGGCTTAAGGGAAACTGGTTGGTCCAACAGTATCAGTTCCTATCTTGGTCAGAGCGATAGGGTAGTTACTCGATATTGCAACAGTGGATCAGAAAAGGTACATGTAGTATTCGCAGAGGCTCAGTATGCCCCAGCCAGAAAACTGCTTAAGAAGATCATTCAGTCAGGAGAGGAGCCCCTTCCTCACCAATGGTGTCGCTATCAGCTATTCGAAGGCATTTACCATCCTCTATGCATATTATATCAAATGATACTATTTGGAGACGACTGGCAGAAGGTGGGATTAGGTGCCGACGTTTATTAAGGCGCTTACGACTGAACCTTCAACATAGGAAGATCCATTTGGATTGGTGCAGAGTTTGGTCAGCCTGGACAGTGTCCGATTGGAGGCATGTTGTCTTTAGCGACAAATCCCGCTTCACTCTGAATGCTGAAGACCGCCGCATACGTATGTGAAGGATGACTGGCCAGCGTTCCAATCGCGCATTTGTTGTCGAGCGGCACACGACCATCACATAGTGTGATATGGTGTGACAGTCTGGGGAATCATCTCTAGAGACAGCCGATCTCTTTTAGTTGTGCTGCTAGCCAATCTGAGGGCTCGCTTGTACATCGACAATATTCTGCAGTCTATTGTTCCGCCAATCATGCCAAGCCGCCCAGGTTTCATTTACAAACAAGACAACACCCGTATACATACTACACGACCTTTTCCATAATATCTTCGAGGATTTAATAGCTATCCATGTCCCCCAGACCTATCACAAATAGAACATGTCTGGGGCATGATGGGACGGCAATTGCAGCCTTCTCAGAATACCACTGAATTAATATCAGTTGCAACATTTGTGGCAGAATCTTTCACAGATGGACATAGGCAACTTAAATGACTCTATGCCGCACCTAATATCGGCTTGTATAGCTGTCAGGGGAGGATTTTCCAGTTACTAAAATGTCATCTCATTACTACCATTTTTTAATAAAACCTTTTTTTTTTGCTCTCAAATTCTAATCATCTGCATATCTCTTCAAACGATACACACATGTCGAGTTTCGAGGCTGTAGCTCAATTTCTTATGAATGCATATATTTTTTTTGCAACAGAGTATTTTTTCAGTATATGTAACTTAAATTTTAGAATAGAAATAAATGCTTTGAAACAACTTCTTTACATTGCTTTCCATCAAAGTCTTAAAATATCTTTGAATTATGAAGTGATTGTTTTCTTTATTGTTTCAATAATAATTTTACTTTATTTTTAGGTGGAACTAAAGCAGATTTCTAAAGAAATTGATTTAAATCTTGTTAGTTTAAGAGACTTCAACTCTGGCTTTTATGATGATGCAAAGGAGAAAAACGTAAGTATTTAAAAATATTTAATTGTGTTCATTTTATGAAAATTAATTTTTCTTGCATTTACATATATATCCCCCTGGAATTTTGTTTTATCCAATTAAATCAGAAAGAATATTACTTTCCATTTATTATTTAGCTTGAAATGGAATAGATTATACATTAGAAACAAATGAAAACTGGTAATACTAACTGGCGAATGTGTTAATGGAAGTTATTTGAAGACGAAAATACGTACTTGGGATTGCGCTATTGAAATAAGTGAAACAACCTTTGTTCCTATAAATCTCTTAATAAACCATTTTTGTGTTTTGGGGGAATAAATTAGTAAAGGTACTTCTAATATGAGGAAGCTGATAACGTTTCCAGAGAATACAGTGCCGATGTAACAAGTAGAATTTTGTTATTTTAAGCTGTAAAGCTGTACTCAAACCTTAGCTAAAGTTTATTTCTCACTGGTTTCACTCCATCATTTGATGTTGAAGATCCAGACCGTCCGACTCATCCGAAGACTTGAGCAACTATTTGGACGGCCGGGAAGATCCATCATTTGATGTAATAATTCTCTATCGAAACTTTGCATTTTTATTTCATGATTCACCATTATTCACTAGCATCTATATTAGCTCCATGACTTGTTTTACCTTTTCCTCTATATCAGCACCGACACCTCAACCAATAATTGTCCAAGTTTGCCATTTGATATCCTATTCAGGGATATCAAATGGCAAATATGTTGAACATGGTATATGTAACTTTTAGCTCATTAACTTCTTCTTTTCTTTATGCATTACTGTCGGGGTGATATTCTTTTCTATCTCATGATATAAGCTATGAAGAGAAACACTAAATTTGATTGTCAGAGCAGTGATGCAGCTTATGATCGTGTGTCACGTTGGGCAAACATTTTTGTGTATTATTCATTCTATTCAATTAACACGTTAGGGGAAAGTAAAATTGTGTGGTTCGGGTCTAGAATTTTTGCATTGAAGAAGGAAATCCAGTTGATTTCCGAAACGTGCGTATGCTTATTTATCTTGATTTGAACTGCATTTTACGTTGCAAATCAGTTCAATATTCTCAATTTTAGTTGTAACTCTATAAGCATTGTATTTATTATGTCCATATCGTATTAGTTGGATTACTTATTAGTTTTTACTGCAGATACCAATATTTTTGAAGATTTAGATTTTTTGACTCGATATGAACTTTTAAGGTTCATTGATCGTCATACAATATATTAGTATGTGTAATGCGGGATATTTCAATATTGAAGACAATTGATCACAAAATATTTTCCATTTTTTTTTTTAATTTCCTTCCCTTTAGTTTTATGCATATAGGATTATTCCATTAAAATTTAGTTCAACATTTTATTTGTTTCTCTGTGGATATTTTTGGAATGCACTTTGTTTGAAATACTTTCCTACCTATATATTCTGAAAAATAAATATTGGAAACTCCATTAACTTTATTTGAAATTGTTTCCACTAGTTTATCGATATTGATTTAAAATACATGTGCGTGCCAAATATGTAGAATTTCCCCTCTGTTTTAAATAAGCACTTAAACACAAGTCTCTAAGAAGCACTTAAATAATCCTTGTAAAGGTTTTAGAGTTAAAAAATTTATAGCAAGCTAAATAAAATAAAATGAAACTGCGTGTATGAAACGTTTATACTTTAACAAGGAAATTTAATTTTGTATCAAAGCGATAGAATGGATAATACAATATTTTTAACTATAGAGCTAGATACATTTTGTCAAAAACAGCATTTAGAACACATAAAATTATTGTCTGATTACCGGACTGGATACCATCGAATTACTTAAAATAACTTGTATATGTTGACGTATTTATTCTAGTAAGATATATGATACCATAAATTTCAGCCTGTAAGCAAGTAGCATCTGAGTTTACATTGGATATATGTGAAATCATTTTATGGAATACAAATGTAAGTTATATATGGTGAACATGTTAAACTAGTAAACATATTTACTAATGCTTCCTTAAAAAAAGCAGGCACATGAAAAGAAGCTTCACCAGTTTTCTTTAATTATCAGAAAGTTTTATTCTCACAAGCAGCAGTTTTATTTATTGTGATTTTGGACTAGCTTTGCATTAGATTAATGCATATATGAGTGCTGTTATTTTTTAATTTAACACATTTATTATTTAACATTATATCGTGTAATAACTACCTACTTCCCCTTCTTATTTTTAGAACTGTATGTATGTCAGATTGTATGGTAAGGTTAACTGGTTTCAAGTTCCTTCACCATATACGCATTTTATGCATACTATATGTTGTTCCCGATTCATTATAAAATACTCTAATCAGTGAAAAATACAGCTTTGTAATTTCAATTTTTTTTCATTTTAATGCAAATTAAATGTACATGCGTTTTAAATTTTGATTTAGGAACACTAATTACTTCTATTCTATCGGACTGTTTAATTTCATTTTGTACCATAAAATCTCCCATTTGTTTAGAATTCTGTATTACTACGAATTGCTAGTTATACCTCTTCAAAATTTTCTTGAGTTCTATGTACTTCGAGGATGTTGATCCAATAAATAGACTCATTGAAAATTTTTATTGAATTTAGCATCCAAATTGAAAGAGATTTGGTTTTTAGAAATATATTTTCAGTAGCGGATTTACTATGAAGCTAATGAAGTTGCTATGGACTCTAACCACAAACCCAGATTATTTATGCATTTATCTAAAAATACTTTGCATTATGCACAAGTTAGCATTTCAATTTTACAAATTTGCTTTATAATAATTGCTTTATAAATAATATTTGCTTTAAAAATAATTAGATAGCATAATATGCATATTTCAATACATTTTAAACTTTTAAAAGAATGTTTAAAGCAGGCAGGAGTATTTAATTATGCAAAGGCCACATATGACTGTATTGTCAAAGAAAAATACCTTTTATTAAGGAATTTTTAGAGGATGTGCCATGCGTGATAGAATGATCTAGCTATTTGAAGTCACCACTGCACAATTACGTTCATGAGCGGGCTGCCCATAGAACTATCCAGTGCAATCACCGAGCTAGGGTGATGGAAGGCTGCTTTTTGGCTGTCATTTTTAAATTTTCGTTATATCCCTCTTATAAATTGAAATACAAGGACCAATAAAAGTTTAAAACCACTGGTCCGGTATTCCCAGTATGCTCCCAGTTATATATTATTAAAGCCATAAGCCAGGAATAAAGGTAGTGGCGTAGGAAGAACGTAATGGACCTCTTAATTTAATGAAAACCGCTTAATAGAGTGATTGAACTATTTGAAGTCATCATTTCACAATCATGCTATAGTTTGCGAAGTCAGAAAACAAGTAACGCCATCGGTTGATTCAAATTGAGCGTAAGACCTCGATTACACGTTACTGAGTGTGCATTTATTAAAAATAAATTGACGTCTTAGTTGTGATCACTTATATTTAAAAACAATATACCCGACTTATATTTTCTATCACACTAAACAGGCTCATTTTCAAACACCTGTTTCCAAGAAGTTTGCTTCATAGAAGTCTAAATATAGTAATAGCTAATTATCACTTGAATAACCCGCAGCTTCACGATCTCTTATTATGAGAAACTCAGAGTGAGGAGGATGCAGTTAATATTTTTGTTTCCAGAAAATGTTTCAAAACAAATGGGATAGCTATTTATTTTCGATTGCATGTTATAGTATTTAAGTAACATTTATGAATCACTTACAAATTGTATTATTGGAAACAGTATTCTTAATATCGAAATATTGAATTTTCTAACATTAAACTTACAACATTCCTATTAAGCAGAAAATAGTTTAGAGAAATTCGATTTTCTTGAATGGCATGAAAGTGATTCTTCAGTTCAATGTAAGAAAGCACTCTTAATCCAATTTGCCTAATCGTCTCTATAATGTACTTGATAAAAATGATTTTTTCCCTAATTATTGAATATCATTGACGAAACGGGTCTGGGTCGTAATCCCGACAGCCGAAATCCCGACAAGCCAGAATCCCGACAGCGGAAATCCCGACATGCCAAAATCCCGACAGGGTCGAAATCCCGACAACTCAAAATCCCGACAAGTTCGAAATCCCGACAAGGTCGAAATCCCGACAAGGTCGAAATCCCGACAAGCCAAAATCCCGACAAGGTCGAAATCCCGACAAGCCAAAATCCCGACAGCCGAAACCCACTCTTGCACAGACTAATACAACACTAAGGCGGTCATCGCAGTGACGTCACTAGGGTTAGAATTTACTAATCAGCACCCCCCCCACACACACACACACACGCACATGCACTGGACTCACGCTCCCTCTTGTCTCCATCCGCTTGCTACGACAATGGCCATGTGCTATTTGAATATGCTATTTGAACGTATGCAGAATGTGGAAGTGTTTTTTTCTTTTTTAATAAAATGAATTTCCTAAATCGTATACCGACCTGTTATATCATTTTAATCTTTGTCATTTCAATTTGTCAATTTATTTCAGTAATGGCATAATTGCTATTATTTAGTGATTAAAACTATTAATTTGTAAAGTGTAGAGATGTAATAAGCCGATAATTTTGATCAAGCTATACATATAGGCGTATGCGTGGGCCCAACATGAGTCCAGCGCATGTGCGTGGGGGGGGGGGGGGGGGTGCGGATTAGCAAATTCTAACCCTAGTGACGTCACTGCGATGACCGCCTTAGTGTTGTATTAGTCTGTGCAAGAGTGGGTTTGGGCTGTCGGGATTTTGGCTTATCGGGATTTCGAACTTGTCGGGATTTTGGCTTGTCGGGATTTCGACGTTGTCGGGATTTTGACTTGTCGGGATTTCGAACCTGTCGGGATTTTGGCATGTCGGGATTTCGGCTGTCGGGATTCTGGCTTGTCGGGATTTCGGCTGTCGGGATTATGTCCGGAACCGGACGAAATTTAAATAGGTTTTGTGATTGTAACTTTATCTATAATTGTAAAAGAATATGTCTGTTTGTTTGAATGTGGGTCACGCAACGGAAAATCTAAGCCATTCACAGATGAGAAATTTAGTACAGTAATATTTCAGGTCAGATCCGAAGATACTTCGGATCAACTTTTGTTTAAACTAAAATTAGCTGTTTAGCTATTTAATGTTGAAGCGCCATTTTGAGCGATTTTCGCACAAACGGTTATTTAGGGACCATCGGAAGGATCAAAGAATTCTCCTCCAAAAAAGCTTTGAACAGAATACGTGAATTAAAAAATATAGTTTTCGTATTCTGAAGACGTAATTGATTTTAAAGTTCCGATATAAAAATTGACTAACACTCCGATTTTCATAATTTAACAGGAGTATAATTGAACATTATACACTGCTTCAGAGCATAAATTTCGTTCCAGGTATCTCCTTTTATTAACTAGGATTTTAATAAGGTATTCATCTATGGAAATATTTAAAAACCTTAGTATTCCGCGGAAGAGCGAAGTCGAAAAATCTCCTCTCGGGGCACAGCCATTTGAAAAAAGATGGAGGGGGGGGGGGTTGTACTTGCTATGATGTGTCGAAATTCGACATTTGCCCTTTTCGGAATTCGACATGAGACGCAAACTGGATTATAAAAGTAAAAAATAATGCGCCCAAGCATTTTTTTGGATTGAAAGTATTTTTATTCAGAAAAGTACTGTTGATTTTAGGCGAGCTTGATATTTTTCATTCGCATGTAACTCGCGCGCTTATTTAGGGCGTATCAAATGAGCTGTTTTGAGACTTTTCAAAACTTTAGCATATTTAGGGCGTATTACGCTTGCACAGAGGGCGAAAGGCGTTTTTATGGCGTGATATGTAGGCGTATTGCGCCGTATTGAGCTGAGTAGTCGATGTGCTTAGCGTCGAGTCTAAGGCATATTACATCTACACGCAATGGGCTAACATGTGCTTAGCAGCTTATTTAAGGCGTATTGTGTCCGCCTAGTGGGCTTAATAGGGGCTAGGTACATTTTCTACACGATTGGGGGCAATTGCAAGAATTCGAAGTCAAGAGCTTCTGGACGAGCATTGCAGTTAAAATCTTAAAAACAATAAAAAAGGCGATTGTGGCATAACCATATACACTCGCACAGCAGTTTATTTATTTATTTACTTTGGCTATAAGCAGACATATTTTTAAATCATCCTTTTCAAGAATCCACCGCAATTTCTCGAAAACCAAATTTTAATCAAAGATAAATTCCTTTATCGGAGGTTAATTCTTTTAAGTTTGCATCTAAAATCCATTTTCTAGTTCAATGTAAAACGAATAATGTATGAACTGAATCAACCCAAACTAGAAATGATTGTTTCTGAATTTCCTTCTCAAGATAACATGTTAAAATATATTAAGTCATATGTCATAAACGTAAATAAAAATACGTGTTTTCAACACATAGACTTCAAAACTTAATAATTTTTATTTTTTGACTTTTCTTGCTCCATTTCTTTTACCAGTCACTTAATTTGAATTGGCACACTTACGTATGACAAAAAATGAATTTTTTACGGTGTGATGAAATATTATACGTGTTCATTTTGACTGTTCTTTCAAATTAAGTTTCATGTTGTTTAAACTTCGTTTTTTTTATTTCAGAATGAAGAAGATTATTGTGATCATGAATCCTGTAGTTCCTAGAGAAAAATGATTAATAAATTTTATTTTCAATTGTCTTTGGATTTCTTTCTTTAAAACAGACTCCATCCTTATAAACATAAATACAGATACACTCATGTCCAAAAGTTAAACAACAAAGTGAAAAAAAAAGCAATGTGTGAAAGCGAAAAGTGAAGTATTTATTCTAATTCATTGAAACTTTCACAGATCATAATGCGTAATATATATATGTATGTATGTATTATATATATATATATATATTATATATATATATATATATATATATATATATATATATATATATATATATTATATATATATATATTATATATATATATATTATATATATATATATTATATATATATATATTATATATATATATATATTATATATATATATATTATATATATATATATTATATATATATTATATATATATTATATATATATATATATATATATATATATATATATTATATATATATTATATATATATATATATTATATATATATATATATTATATATATATATATTATATATATATTATATATATATATATTATATATATATTATATATATATATATTTTATATATATATATATATATTTTATATATATATATATATATTATATATATATATATATACATATATATATATATTTTATATATATATATATATATATATATATATATATATATATATAATATATAGATACACTCATGTCCAAAAGTTAAGCAACAAAGTGAAAAAAAAGCAATGTGTGAAAGCGAAAAGTGAAGTATTTATCCTAATTTATTGAAACTTTCACAGATTATAATGCGTAATATATATATATATATATATATATATATATATATATATATATATATTATATATATATAATATATAGTGTTTCTGATGCTAAGTACTAGCTGACAATACAAGGTCTGTGAACTCTCGTATTATCGTCCATAAAAGTGGCATCATGACCCATGGTCGCAAGAAACAGGCAAACACGTTGATCAAAGATCTCATATTTATACCGCACTGCAGTCACAGTACCGCGAGGAAAGATGTGGAGATCAGTGCGGGCGCCAACAGCAATCTCTGTCCAAACCATCAAAATACCCCTACTGTATGCATATATTTTGCAGATGTTACTAACGTCATAGCGAGTTCCAGGCGTTTTACAGACCAATAATCGTCTGTAATCACTCACCAAACCGTGACTCATCCGTGAAGAGCACAGTACCCCATTGTTGTGGAATCCAGTTCAGGTGATCTCACCTTAAGCAAATTAGATGCACGTTTGTAGAGTATATTATTCCGAGTGTAATGATACATTTGGTTTCTATGTACGACCCGAGGAGCCGTAATAACTAGTGGTGTTCGGATTTTTGCCATCTGTACATACATTCTGTGCCCAAATTATAGGGAAACTGTATTAACCGGGAGTCTCACCATAGACGCTGTAAAAGAAGCAACGCAACAGTCGTTAGTAATGACTGCAAGAATCACAAAATAAAACCTTTCAAAATGACTCATGGATTTTTCGCGAAAACTGGTGTCGCAAAAACATATAGAAATGACGGGAATAAACATTTATCGATTACGCAGATCAGTGGAAATCAAATACGTACTTAAAGATATTTCTTAAACGGGTGGTAACTCTCGGGCTGTCTGGACAAGAATAGTCGTCAGAAAAGATAATACTCGTATATGGTCAAGGTATGCGCGTATGTAAAATAACTTTTAGATTGCAACGATGTAAAGCTTCAATATATAGCATTTTAAGCAGGAAGAAAGAGTATTGGTATACATCCAAAAAACGATCAAGAAGACCAATTCATTTCTGCTCCTACATGTATGTAATATATCTGGCAACGGCATGCTTGAGTCAGAAATCTGTCAACATGAGGTTAACTGAGTTTGTTGACGTTTCTTATGTGCTGCTCTATATCTCATATTAAAATCACGTTATATTAAATATTTACTAATAAAACTTAACGTTATATTAAATATTTACTTAATAAAATTTTACTTAGAGTATTCTGTTTAACTCACGCAAGACATTTAAACTTCACACACTGAGGACGAGAATAGATATTTTTGTTCGATGGTTTTAAAAACACAACATAGGCGCTCGAAATCGAAACAAGAATTTCCGGTAAGTGAATTGCTTTGATTTGCTAGAATTTGTTCCTATATTATTTTTGTGTCTCGTACAAAATTTACATGGCAAATTTAAACTCACAAATAGAGGAATTTAATCCGATATTGGAACCATGGTATTCGTACAAAGAAAGAGTGGAAATCTAATGGCAAGGAAAACTCCATTACTAATGATAAGAAGGAAACAGCAACCTTGCTAACTGGCACTGGTCGCGAAACATACAACGTGTTAAAATATTTAGTGACACCAGTAACATCTTTTACGAAAATATATTCAGAATTGGTTAAAGTTTTGAACGAACACTTTGATCCAATTCCGAACGTTACAGCTGAAATTTTTCGTTTCAGCTTATGTAAAAAACGCGAAAACTGAACCATCTCCGATTTCATCACGGAGTTAAAATGTCTTTCAAAAATTTTATTTATTGTTACTCAGGCATCCCGCTCACCTGAAGGATGTAAAGCAATTACAACGGTCGGTTGGCGGTCGTCCAAATGGTTACCTTTCACCTTTCTGGTAGGCCGGACGATCTGGGTCTCAACAACAATGGTCGGTTGGGAAAAACACAGAAATAACATAAACACCAATCCCGCCTATAAGGGGCGTTCCTCAAAATGCCGTAGATACCGATAACTGCAGTGTCAGCAAAAAACTTTCTATAAGTCACAATTTTTGAAAACTTCCATGAGAAATGACAATTTCAGTCCTTCAACGTGGTGTGCATAAGATTCATGTACAATTTAGTTCAGGTCACACGAAGCTGCAAAGGCAAAGTTCAAAAACACAAACCTCGCCTATAAGGGGCTTTCACGAAAATTCGGAAGATACTCCCATCGCAGATATCAGCATTCATGGACCAGTCCATGGATGTATAGAACATAAAGTAGATAGTATTGCTTATGAATTTAGCTAAAAAGTACTATATTACTTTCTCTAAATACATAGTGTAATGTGTGGGAAAAGTATTTTGACGGGATTGAAAATTCAAATTCGAGTCTTCGACGGAAGATCACGTTTCAAGCATTCCTGAATTCAAATCTATCGTTTTGGAGGTAATGTCCGGGTATGTGTGTAAGTATATATATGTGTAAGTATGTTTGTGTGTGTGTAGTGTAAGTATATATGTGCGTCCGTGAGTCTGTGGAGACGATATTTCACGAACTAACGAAATTTGTAAAAATTCAGAATCTTCAATGATGTCACGTAAACAATCATTTCGCATGTAACTTTTTATTAGAAGGCGATTGACACAAATGTTAGATCGTTAGCAAGAACCGTTTTCGAGCTATTGCACTTTTGCTCGAGATATTTCAATTTAAATAAATTTATAAAAAAATCACATAAAATTAAAAAAAAATATTAACTATTGTAAAATATGTTCACTTTTCATATGTAATATTATGCGATGAATTTGCTAACATTATTTTTGTGGATATAGCTCGTTCTATTCACGAGAGAAGATATTTTGTGTAATAGTTTCGTATTTTGATGACGCCTAGCAATACGACAACAGTCATTGATATATAAGAAATGCTCTACTCACCGTTTGCCTGTAACGCCTAGCGATATATTTAGCCACTCATTTAGCAAAATTTAGCGATATTTCGTTTCAGATTGACGAAAACTTCTTTAACATTGTAAAAATAACGCCAAGTTAAACAAAAATCATGCCAAATTGATTAATTATTAAAATATTTTAATATATGGACTATATTGCTTATTGTGAATGCTATCAATATTCATAATTGTCAATTTAGAGTTACGTGAAATATAATTTAATTAGATACTTCAAAATAGTTTTACATGTTGTCATCCGGAAAAGCGAATTCAACATTTAAAACATCATGCCATAGATTTTATACATTATTGTTTCATTGTGAAAGAAGCAAATTCATTGCATTATATAGAGGAAATCATGTGCTGCCCACATCAGATTTGACTGCCTTTAAAAAGGCTACTCTGATTTGATGGAGGGTTAGGATCCTTCAGCAAGGTCTCACACTTGAAGGCACATCTCCGGTCCTGCGAAAGGCTGGAGCAGGTCATTTTAAGATTTTATAATCAGAAGTGAAGCCTGGAGAGAATTTGGGGACACAATATCTACTCAAATTATCCTTCCAAACTACTTAAATTAAATAAAGTAAAAGTTGTTCTGTAGCGGCTTGTTTAAATAGACACTGGCTCCTCAAATTCTCTTCATGCATCGCCACCGTTCATAAATATTTTGGAAATACGCGCTTGTTTTTTGCAGGGTGTTTTTTTGGGCTAAATATTTATGAAAGGGTTTAGGAAAGCTCTCTGAGTTTTTATGAGTAACTCTAAAGCCAAATTCTTTGAAAGTTTTCTATTTTCTTTCGTGAAGAAAAGGAATATTACAAATTAAATGAACGCCGTTAAAATATGGCTAAACAGCTGGGAAGAGGATTAGAATGTTTCTGAGCTAAAACATTTCTTCATATACTTTTGTAAAGTTTATTTTAATTTAGAGAGTTTCATTAGCCATAATTTTATTCTAGTGACAGCTAGAGATTGTCCATAAGTCCGTTAACCCCCAGGAAATCAAGAGCAAGTAAGCGCTTTGAGGTAAAATCGTCTCTTGTGAGCTGTAGACAGTCGAGTATATGCTCCGGGAAAGCCTGCTCGACATTACATCTGCTGCAGATAGGGTAAACCTTAAAGCCATGACGATAAGAGAGACCCTTTAAGTGGCCACTGGCAAATCTAACAAACTCTTAGATATTTTTTAATCAATTGAGAGTTTTTCCATGAAGTCCGGAACCTTGTGAGGATCGGAACCCTACCGCCATCTATTAGCAAACATATTTAATAAGCCTTCTCTCCCGACGGGATTATATTTTGTGGGGAGTGTGCGATTTAGTACGTGAATGTATAATTTAAGTAGACGGTGCTTATTTAATTGTAAGTACTGGCACGTTTGACAGAGGATTTGGTAAATGAGTATGGTGTTATCGGTATATATATTATTTAAGTAGCGGGAACTTATTTATTCCGTTAACGTAGAATGTAGGGTCTCTGCAAGTGGCGGATTTCAGTTCTGTGATTTTTTTGGAGGGTGGGAGAGGTGCGTATCACGTTCATTGTACCGATGTACACGAATTGCATGCAATTTTCACTGTTATTTATATGAATAAAATTTATTTATTTTATTCTTTTATATAACTACCCTGCTTCAAATACCGGGCAGCGTCGTGTACATTGTCTAGACATAAATATGTCAGAACCAAAACAAAACATTACAGAACATGAATCACATCATACATTTAAAAAGATAGTGAATTGGATGTAAGGCACATTTTCAATATTTCTCAGGAGCATTCTCTTTGTCCTTTAAGAAAGCCATCCCTGTTTTTGCAGCATGGACACATATAATCAGTGCCTACATGATAAAACTATGGTAAGATCATCCCCCATACTCTGACTCAGCTGCTAGACGGAACGCATTTTTCCTCTTATGAAATTTGTATTTCTTTTCATCAGTAAGAAAATGGGTGTTATTTCGGGATGTCCTATCAATTTTAAATTTTCAAAATCAAATATTACATTTTGAATTTTGTACATTTTGTATTTTTGTAATGCTTTTTTTTATGCATTTTATTATATTCTACGGTTATATTTTCAGTTATATTTAACGGAATAAATAAGTTCACAGCTCAATTCGGAATCAAATTTTTAACACTTTACAACATAGTTGAAAAATGTTTATGACTTTGTTCATTCTGTCTGTCTGTCCGTTCTGCCGTAAAAATGATTTTATCAAAGTGAAATTTTAATATGTTGTTCAGACGGTCTGTGGGACATATGGGAATATAAATGAATAATATCACCCAATTAGTTTCGGATTGAACCCGGGTTGTAAAAATGAAATACATCGAACCCTATGGAACCTAATTTTTTAAATATTTTTTAGGCGAATTTAAAATTCACAAATTGCTTCGAAAGTTTTAGGAAATATTCAAATTATTCCATAAAAAATATGAAAAAAATTTTCAACAAAATATATTCGGTAGTTTTTAAATAAAAGTTAAAATAATAATTACACCTATATTATAGGAAGAGATCACGTGACCCACTTCAAAATAAAATATGGTATCCATCTTGTGTCAAAATCATGATTTTTAAAGACATTTTTAATTTGTATTTAGTGGTGTATCAGTCCTAAAACCACTTTGTTTTTGCTTAATTTCTGTGCATCTATATTCTGAACCAACGCAATTACAATATATTTGAGTTTAAATGATCATCAAATTTTGATTATTTCTGCAACGAAGCCTAATTTTTATTTATGGAGAATGTAAACACATCAAGCTGTAAGATGAGATGTAAAGAATTGCTGAATTTCTTTAACGCAAAATTATTTAGCTCTAGAGTTTGCAATATAGCTAATATCAATGAAACATTCATTGATTTTACATGGCGAAGCTGATGATTTTATAGTAGACTTTTTCGATGAGGTTTTAAGCGTAGAGTTAAATTACTTTTACCTCCATGGTTTTAAGTTTTTAAGTAAACTAAATTATTGTAGTATTGTGATGAATAAAAGGAATGGAATAAAAGTGTGTGAATGAAATATTTACTGCTTTTACATAGATAGCTGGACGATTTATATTTCGATCACGTCATTTGAATAAAGTTCATTTTCTTCGATGAAGTTTTAAGTTTTCGAATATAATAAATTATTGTTGTATTGTGATAATTTTAAAAATATTACCGCTGAATGTATCGCATTTTAGAGATGTTTAAATAAAATTGCATTTCAGTTGGAAAGTGTTTCATAATCAATGCTTTATGCATGATTGATCTTTCTTGTAGTTCTTCACAAAACAGTTCGAGTTGGATTCCTTTTCTTTTTCCATTGGCCTGGTTGACTAATCCAGCTTATTAGACTCGATCGATATCAAAATTGCTAGTGCGAACGAGGAAGTCCAATCCTGGTAGTTCTAATTATCCTTCGCTCTTACATTTAACAAATTCTGCAGTTTTTGACTTACTAAAATACTGTAAATATAGCGGTGTTATTTCAATAACAGATCAAATAATAGCCATAGCAGTAAAACTTACCATATAAAGTATTACTGCTATGGCTATTATTTGCTATGGTAGTATTAATGCTATGGCTTCGCTATTACTTTTAACAAATTCTGCAATATTTTACTACTAAAAGACAGTAAATATTGCGATGTTACTTAAATAACAAACCAAATAACAGCCATAGCAGTAATACTTACCATGTAAAGTATTACTGCTAAGGCTATTATTTGCTATGGCAGTCTTACAGTTATGGCTTTGCTCTTACATTTAACAAATTCTGCAATTGCTTACTAAAAAACTGTAAATATCGGGGTGTTATTTAAATAACAGACCAAATAATAGCCATAGCAGTAATACGTGCAATGTTACAGAGCAAAAACTAGTTTTTGGTCATTAACATTATAAGATGAAAACAGTGAATAATTCAAGCATCACAAGAATGGGCTTTAAAATGTTTATCATTTCCTATGTCTTTTAAAAGAACTGCAGAAAAAAATATCGCCTCTAAAATTAATTTAGAATATCAGTAGTTTAAAACAAATTAATATGATCTAGATTTTATTTATTTACATTCAACGTATTTTATGTTTTGATGTTATTAATTTTCTAGATCGACAATTTTGCAGGAAATATTCCCATAAAATTGAAGATTTCTGTCGAGAATCATGCTTGGACGCTATGATTAATGGTCGCCGTGAATAAAGATTTATAAACGAGCTCGGAAGAAGTTGATGATGTTCCATGAATAATTCTAAAAGAAATTGCTGGGAAAGCTTTCTCTTTACACAAAGAAAAGAAATATTGCAGTTTAACTGAACTAATTCAAAACATAGCTAAGCGACTGAAAGCGTATATGAAAAGCTTTTGGAGAATTAATAGTCTTATATTCGGTCTGGAAGTCTTGTATTTAAAAATTTGTATGAGTAAGACACCTAACATTAACAGCTTAAAAAAAGAACATTTCTGTACATTTTGGCTTAGATAGCGCCATAAAAATTATTTTATAATAAATTTAATTAATATATCCTACACTTGCTTCCAAAGTGACACAATTAAAAAATTTCTTCGTCTTTTATAAAAGCTTTTACCTTGCAATAAGCGAGAGATATCTCCATTAGGCCCGAGTAAACAGCTGCGTTCCGATATATCACCTGGCATGTGGAAAGATAACGGCTAACATAAACATCGATTGTTCAAATCGGACGGATAGAAGCGAAAATATATAAATATATCCGCTTGCTGCGTAAGTACTGAGCTACACTGTAACATAGTAGGCAAGTATGGTACCGACGCTATGCCTCCGGTACTTCTTCAATAGATTCGCGTAGGCTGCTGCGTTATGGTACAAGTCCGCCTGTACGCAGAAATGTCAAGATAAAGAGAAAGGAATGACCCGTCGGGGCAACTGTGAGTGTTATGCAAATTATAAATGGTAATCGTCAGGAGCATATAATATCCTGTTTCGGTAAGGTGCCACCCAAAAGGACAAAGGTAATCTCGATGAACTCTTTCAAAGAACAATCGCTGACGGCTTAGAGGACATATTGCAAAATCAGGTTCATACCACCATCTGGAAAAGTCAGTATGTGGTACACGGAACACACATCAGGGAAACCTGGGAAATTAATCACCGCACCATCATAATCACGGTTTCATGTTTCCCGTAGTGGAAGTTGACCAAGGCTGCAGAGTCAAAGTTCGTTAGATCTGAAAAAGTCCGTGCCACCTTCCAACGGGGCAAGAATACAATTGGCAGGATAAAGAAGGATTTACCGTGGCAACCATGCGCTTCATGTCCTCTGAAATTTGGATTCCTTAAGGTCATATAATCACCTCTTCCAGCAAAACCCAGCCACGGTGATACGATCAACGGAACCATTTACTAGACAAGATCCGATGAGCAGCTTGGCACATGCTAAGAAAAGACTCTAGTCGACGACAGCTTTGGGTAAGATAACAAAATCAGACCTACACCGCCACCTGCAAGTGTTCGTTCGTGGTTCGCGGTTCATCCTCCCACAATTATCGCGGATTCATGCTTCTCATAGTGGAGGTGGTCTATGGTTACAGTGCCAAAGCCCGACAGCCTTTAAAACGGCTATGACTACGATAGACACCAAGAATATTAAAATAGAACCATCATGGCTCACGATGAAGAAATATATTAAGAGCTACTCCATATTTCTTCATTTCCAGAAGAAATTTAGCATAGAATCCCCATTCCTATAGCGTCTGAACTCTTAAAGCGCTCCTTTTTCGACGCTCCCTTAGAATGCTGTTATGTTTACACATAATTCTCCCTACGATTAAATTTCTCATTGCATTCAAGTGACCCGTTATAAAACTGCCTGGTTTCTTTGAAGAAAGTCATACACTCATGTCCAAAAGTTAAGCATAGTTGCTGTTTATGTGAAAATTTCAGGAAATCTACATAGGAAAGGAAGGATACGCGGTATGCGAGTGTAATAGGATTATAGAAGAAGAAAACAATGCAAAATAAGGATAATAACGACTTTTATTATACAAAGGAAAGGGTTGACAGAAAAAGAGTCATAATACGAGTGTTAACCTCAGGGAAACAGAATGATTAAAACAATGTGATACTTGGTGGGTAGCGGAGGGCTGCAAGATATCCCCCGAGCATATCCCACACATGCTCTATTGGATTTAGATCAGGAGAGTTGGCAGGTCACTGCATGTGCTGGATATCTTCAGTTTGAAGGAAGTCGTCGACCAAGGTCGCACGGTCAGGAGGCGGGTAATCATCCATGAATATGAAATCAGGACCAACAGGATCAAGCAATTAGATGGTAGGCTCAAGGACTTCGTCTCTGTATCTTTGACCGTTAACCGACCCCGTTTCAAAGATGTGGAGGTCTGTGCGGCCGTCTATCATGCTGCTGCCCAGACCATGATCCCCCAAACGGAAAATGATATCTTTCTGTGATGTTTCCCAGGTGAAAACGCGCTCCAGGTTCTCTCCAGATCGTGGTAGGGCGAGAATCAGTTTGCAGGCTAAACCTGGACTCGTCACTGAACATGACACTGCCTTACTGCTGTCCACTCCACTGCCGATATTCCAAACTCCACTGTAAACGCGAGCATTTCTGTGTAGACGTCAGGGGGATGCAAACTGCTTTTCGTCTGGCATAGAGACTAACGTGTGTGAGTCTCCTGTAGACAGTTTGTTTCGAAACAGTGACTCCTGTGGCGGCTATCAGGTCTGAACCCAGTTGTCTGGCAGAACGGTTCCTTTGATGTTGCGCAGTTATCACCAAATATCGGTCTTGCCGAGCGGTTGTTACCCTTGACCGACCTGGTACTGGTCGTAACATCTGCAGTGGGTTGAAACCACTGCCATAGTCTGGAAATCACACACTGTGGCACATTTAGAATTCGAGACGGTTCGGTTTGGGATCGATCGCATTCCAGCATTCCAATAATTCATCCCTTCAAAAACATGTCCAGTTGACATCTGTGAGACATCTTTCGTCCTTTTTGATTGTTAACAACGCTCCGTACCATAGCAATTACGAAATTCTGTCTCCACTGGCCATGCCGCTCGAGGCCGTTTTATACTCGTTCCGATGTGCGCCGATGCTTTGCGCATGCCAACGTCAACTGAACTGTTTTGCATATGCACAATGATTTACCTTCGTCCCACGATTTTCCACAACTGATTGTGAACCATTGTATCCATATTAACTCCGAATTTTTCGTATTTTACGAATTATGCTTAAATTTTGGACATGAGTGTAGAATGTCTTTGTAGAACGGAAGCTCATAGTTTATCAGTCGTCCCTACTGCGATTTAAATGCTGAGTAATGAGACACTCTACACTCAGTCAGGGCCGTAGCCAGATAGGGTCCAGAGGGGGCAACCCCCCCCTAAGAAGCATACTTAGCCCCCTGATAAAAATATTAAATATTTAGTAGTAGTGTAATGAAATTTCATATAAAGTGCCATTCAAATTTTGCATAAAAAATTTCTTTGAGATTTCTTTTTATAAATTACTTCGTTTTAAAAATTTTTCAGTTCAGCTGCATTTGCGATTATACTAATGATCAATTTAATTACATATTTAATTTAAAAATATTTAAAAATTATGACAATAGTATTTAGGACACTTTTGTGGGGTTCACTGTTATACATTATAGAGTCAAAATCAACTGATATGTAGGTAAGAGTTAATATTAAGCATTAACTTGCATTAACTTTCAGAATGCTTCTACATATTATTAACAGCTTTATTATTAGTTAATGCTTACATTAAAATCAATTGTAATTATTAAATATTAATATTGATGTATAGTAGCTATATATGGATATTAATAATCAGCTCTTACCTTGTAAATATAAATATGCAATTATTTGTTAACAATTTATATGAATTGAAACATATAATAGTAACTATTATGGTTTATAAATACTAATGATTAACTGTGCTTTTGATGAGCCCCTCCTTTAAGAGGGTTGAGCCCCCCCCCCCCCCTGAATTTCCCTCCAGCCCCTCTTCAATTTCGTCTCTGGCTACGGCCCTGCACTCAGTTGCTATCAAAACTTCCCATTTTGACTCAGCTCAATTCAATACAGTCTGTAAATCGCAATACAATTTACTGTATTCATGTTTGAGGACGGCGGTGTATGCTAAAACGAGATACCTAGCCCTAGAAAAACTGAAAGTTGTTAAGAAGGAATTCAAATTTCTACAGCGACAAGGAATTTGTCGACGTGCTAAGAGGTCATGAGGCAAGCCGCCTTCACGCCGTGTCAATAAAAGACGGTTGTTTTCCGGTCTGCAGCGACTGTAAAAAAAATAAAAAATAAAAGTCTCTATCTCAGACCGATACCCTCACAGCACATATCCATGGTTTCATACAAAATCTAAAAGGAAAAAGGGTATTTATTTTAAACATTGAATATGGTACGTAATCAGATGCCAATGGAACTTGACGAAGTCCCGAAAACAGAGTGTTAATTACGCATTTTGTTTTTGTTTTTTTAATGTTTATTCATGCCTTTCGGCCTAAGTAATGCAGCGCAAGCCTTCCATAGCTTTATTCATGAGGTGTTATATGGTCTGAATTTCTGTTCTGAAGTGAAACTTCTTAAGGCACCGTACTGGAAGTTCGTTTAAAAAAATTCCGAATATAACGAAAAGTGAAACGGAAACTGAACTCCTCCAATTGTGGCGCGACCATTGGATAAGGATGGCGTGTTACACTTTATTTTACGATCGTCATTGAGTTAGTACAGGGAGTGGCTATCGCTCGCCCTACTCTTTGTTTGCAGATCAATGAGTGAGGTTAGCATGTTTACACATTTTACTTTCCCTGCAATGCATTGCAATGTATAGGGAAAGTATTGGAATCATACCGAAACTCGAGCAACTCGAGTTTTCGACGAATCTACACGTTTCGAGACCTCTAGAACACGAAAGAACCATTTTTAGCGCGATGACTGTGTGTTTATGTGTGTGTCTGTCTGTGCAATGTAAGTGTACTCTCTAACTGAAAAACTAACTGTCTAAATTTCATAAAATTTGATAGGTAAGTCACTTGTAGATGACCTTGGTGCTGATTAGATTTTGGTACGATTCGGGATAAATGAACCTGCTTTTTTTTGTGAAATTGTATGTATCCACTCTAGCTAAAAAGCTAATTGACTAAATTTTACAAAATTTGGTAGATAAGTCACTTGTGGGTTACCTTGGTGCTGATTAGATTTTGGTACGATTCCGGTAAAAGGAATCTGCCTTTTTTGAGAAATGGCCCCCCAAAATCGTATGCATCCACTCTAGTTAACAAACTAATTGACCAAATTACACAAAATTTGGTAGATAAATCGCTTGAGGGATACTGTGGTGCTGGTTAGATTTTGGTATGAAAAAAAAATCTGCTTTTTCTTGCGAAATGGCCCGAAAATCTAAAATATCAGATCTAAAAAAAAATGCTACATATGCTCAAATGTATCAATGAAATTCTTATTTTATACGTAAGTTTTGACGATAAAATTAATAAGATCCGCCTAATTACTAAGATTGACCATTATCGAGATATTTAAATTTTTAATTTTGTGGAAATGAAGACAATTTTCAATGTAGTTAAAAACGATTTAACAAAATTTTTTAAAACTTATTTAATAAATGTCTTCAGTAGTTAAGTCCTCTGATGGTTATCCTGATGCTGATTAGCTTTTGATATGATTCGGAAAAGTATAACCGATTCTTTTTTGCGAAATGGCTTGCAAAGATAGCGAAAACCTGAAATAAATGACTAAAATTGTTGAAATATATTAAGTACTTGTTCTTCAGGTAAATTTTGATAACTAAGCGAATAAGACTGACCCCATGACTGTAGAATGAACCGTTCTCTAGATATTGTAGTTTTTTGGAATGTTGAGGACCTGAAGAATTGAAAGTGAATTAAGTTGTCAAATGAAACGCAGATGGAATAAAAAGGCAAATTGGTTATAATATCAGAAAAGTATCCATGTTATTATCTGCAATTAAACTAAATTTAATGCCCGATGAAATAAAAAATTACAAAATGAATGTGAATATGCAGTGACAGTCATGTGCTGCTCACATCAGATGTTTAGTTATGCTCTCAGTTTTCTATAAAAAGGTGAAAAACATTTTAAACTCATTGCTAAAAGCTCGGTAAAAATATGAAATCCAACAGGAACTGTTTACTTTAAAATGTAACACTGATATCTTATTTCTTCTGTATCACTTTCCACAGTAATTTTAATTTCAGTTATTAGATGTCGAATAAAATTATTAAAATTAAATGAATTCTATTCTTAAATTGAAATGCAGTTCCTTCCATTTCTTTTCGATAACAAATATTGAATGAAAATTTATGTGAGTAAACTGTTACAATTTAAAATTAATATATAACAAGAAAGATCAATCATGCATAAGCATTGATTATGAAACACTTTCCAACTGAAATGTAATTTCATTTAAAAATTTCTAAAATGTGATTCATTCAGTGGTAATATCTTTTACATTATCACAGTACTACAGTAATTTATTATACTTAAATATTTAAAACTGTATCGAAATATAAATCATCTGATTCTTTATGCAAAATCAATGAATATTTCATTCATATAACTTGTATTCCAGACTCCAGAGCTAAATAATTTTGTGTGAAAAAAATTCAGCAATTCTTATGTAATTCATCTTACAATCGCTTGAGATATTTGCATTCTGCATATGTTAAAATTAGGCTTCCTTGAAGAAATAATAAAAGTTTAGGGATCATTTAAAATCACAACTATTGTAATTGCATAGGCACGGAATTTAGATACACAGATAATATATATGTGTATGTGTATGTACTCAAAGTATTCCGAAGATCGGAACTCGAATTTTCAAAGGATCTACACGTTTTGGGACTTCTAGAACACGAAAAAACTACTTTTAGGAAGACGTCTGTGTGTGTAAGGGTGTATCTGTGTATGTTTCTGTGTGTCTGTGTGGATATTACATCCACTCTAATTGAAAAACTAATGGACCGAATTTCATACAATTTGGTAGGTATGTTTTTTGTGGGAAATCCTGATGTTCATTAGATTATAGAACGATTCGTAATAAAAGAATCTGCCTTCTTTGCGAAATGGCCGCAGAAATTGCCTTTATCCACTCTAGCTAAAAACTAATGAACCAAATTTAACAAAATTTGGAGTATAATATTTCAATAACCTACAAGTGATTTATATACCAAATTTAACAAAATTTTGTATATAAATCATTTGTAGGTTATTCTACTACGATTCGGGAAAAAGGAACGGGCTATTTTTGCGAAATGGCCAGCAAAAATCGTTATATATAAAAATAAAAGACTACGTGTGCTCAATTATATCAATTAAATTCCTATTTTATATGTGATTTTTGACAACAAAAAGAATAAGACTAACCCCATTACTCTAGGACTAGCCGTTCTTGAGATATTCTAGTTTTTTCGCGTTTTCGCTACGCCACCTTTGACATTAAGTCCAGCTATCAAATGAGAACCAAATTTAAGTTTAACGTGTAAATTCAATGTCATTTAAAATGCTTATGTTGTGCAGATAAACTCAAATTATCATTGAATAAGTAAAGAGAACGAATATGAGTCTGCAGGGAAAGACATGTGCTGTCCACATCAGAATTTTTAACAATATTACAACAATGATTTATAGAAGTGAACGGGGATTATTTTCAGGCCATTTCGAAAAAAATGTATGATCTATATTTAAAGATCCATCAAATTTTTGTCGAATAAAATGTTCAACAAATTTAAGCTGTGTACCAAATTTTAACTCTCTAGGACGTAGGAAAGTGCATTTAAAATGCCATCAATTAAATTTATCATGAAGAGTTATATAAAATTTAAAAAAAATGAAAAATTGTGATCTACCAAATTTATTTTAAAATATGAAGCCACTCCCATATGCAAAACGTTTAAGCAAATGGAGAGATATTTATTATATAATATCTCTCTCTTTTCTTTCTGGAAGGTATCCCAAAGTCAGAATTTAAATGAATTTGTTTTTTTCCCTATATTAAATAATTTTTTTAATTAAAAAACTACTTAACATATTTTACTGAATTTTTTTTTATATATTCTATGGGATAATGTGAATATTTCCTAAAAATTTCGAAGCAATTCGTGAATTTTAAATTTACTTAAAAAATGTTTGAAAAATTAGGTCCCATAGGGTTCAATGTATTTCATTTTTTCAACCCGGGTTCAATAAAAAGCTAATTGGGTGATATTATTTATTTATATTCCCATAGGTCCTACAGACCGTCTGAACAACATACTAAAATGTCATTTTGATAAACTCATTTTTACGGCAGTTATCGTGCTAACGGACAGACAGACAGACAGACAGACAGACAGACAGACAGACAGACAGACAGAATGAACAAAGTCATAAACACTTTTCAACTTTGTTGTAAAGTGTTAAAAACGAATTATTGTCTTTGAATTTGTGTTTTTATTCTAAATATCTTACACTTTTATTTAAAAGATATTCACAACTAGCTATGTCATAATCAAAGAAAATAACATTTATGTACGTATATTGAAAGTTTAATCTCATTGAAATATTAAAAAAACCACACTCTCAATTGTGGCATATAACAATTTTTGTTTTGCTACTATTGCAGTCAATAATATTTGATGCTGATGAGTTGTAACAAGAGGGGCATTGCATTGTTCACTGATGAATAGCTTAAATGGATGAAGAATGCATTTTGTTTTAACATAATCTCATTGAAGAGTCGTTTACTCATATCACATCTTATTATTCAACCAAAGCGATGAATAAAAATTCACTTTATAGTAATACTCATTCTTAATTGGTATAGACTTTTTGAAGTTCTGTTCCTTTTTATGTATCACTATATGTAATATAATGTGTGTTTATTTCCTTAAATGGAAATTTTGATCATGATACGAGGCAACAGTGTATTAGCTTTAGACAGGCTTCAATGTATTGTAATTCGGGCCAGGCCGTCGGGCTTGGCTTTGAGTGTCTTCGGGCCGGATCGAGCTTGGGTGAAATATATTGTAAACGTCTCGAATTCGGTGCAGGTCACATCCAAATATTATCGGGCCTGGCCGGGTAATAAGTTTAAATTAGACCCTTTAGATTAGACTTCTAATACAAGCATCAAGAGCACTTACGCACAATCTTTGAGCGGTTTTCGTAGTACAGAGTAATTCTAAACATGGCCAAATGAGCTTTTGGCAAAACCTGATGTGAAATGTTTAGGACATAGGGTTAAGACAGTAGGTATTCCTAATTCACTAGGCTGAGTTTCTGTCATTCAGCTTTTTCCAATGCCAAAAACTGTGCAAGATTTACTTAAATATCTTGCCATGTTAAACTTTTATTGTAGGTTTTTTACCTTATGCTGTAGGAACATAGGCTGTTCTTCTTTGTTTGATGCCAATAAACGAAAAGCGTAAAAGTATCCAAGTTTAGTGGACAGAAAATACGAAAGTTGCTTTTCAAGTGCATCATTATTGACTTATCCAACAGCAAATAAAGAATTTTTATTATACGTATATAGACGCATCACTTATAGCTATCGAATCGGTTTAACAACAAGTTAAAAATGGAAAGTTGTGCTAGTTAGTATTTTTTTTTTCACGAAATCATGCCGCAGAGTGCAAGTACAGGAACGTAAGCTTCTCGTAGCACTTTCTACAGTAAAGCATTTTCGTCATATGCTGAAGGGAAATATTTTTGCTTTATTTATTTACTTTTGCGTTTCACAAAAAGCTAAGAAAAAGTTGCCAGGTCAGTTACGTTACGTGGAATTTATAGTAAATTCACAACATGTATTCAATGCATTACTGATTTTACTAATGTGGCAGGAGACACACTTTCACGCATCGAAAAAATTATTATTCTAAATATGCGCTCGACTTCGAGGCCATTATAAAAGCTTAAAGTGAAGGAGAGTTAACTCGCTTGAAAAATCTTTGCCCTACCGTATATCTAAACTCTAAAAGGTAACACTCTTGATCTGTCTGTTCTGTGTCATACTTCAATGCGACACCTCAACGGCTGAAATTCGACCTTTCATACAACGACCATTTCCAAAACAATTGTTTAGCAGTATCCACAATCTCCCTCATTTAGGAAGTTGAGACATAGAGAGGCTATGGTACGTAAGCGGCTTTTTTGACTAACTCTCAAGAAGGATTGTGGCGATGGTGCATTACAAGCATTGACTGTCAATTAAGATTCACCGGCATACAAAATCCTCATCGGGAAATTTAGGTTCGTCTTGTCACATCAAATTATTTGAAAATCAAATTGATTAAATTATGAGGAATTTAATCTATGGTTGAGTGTGATCACTTTTTATTTTGCACATATTTCGGTATGGTCCTTTTAAATAATAAAAAATAGTGAGTATCTATGTTACTCATTATAGATTGATGTGACACATTACTCCTTTCGCATATTTCGAATGAGAAAATGCGAAATGAGGTTGGTGTGTTGGGTGTGATAATGGTTCAAGGTTTCTTGGGAAAGGTTTCTATGTTATTATGGTTCAAAATAATTTATTTATATTAATTTATTTTATTTATTTATTTATTTAATTATACAGTTTCGCTAGATTAATAGAATGCAGTATATTTTGTCTGAATCGAACGATGAAGCTATCGACAATGAAAGTTTTGGATGGAACGATTTAACGTTTTTAGTCACTCCACCGGATGAGCTTGAGGTCGGCGCAAGTGATAGGCCCATAGTGGCCTATAACGCAGATGTCGCAGATCTAGAATTTAAAGTTTTACGTTTTTTTATTAAAAGAGTTTTATAATACAGCTTAAAAGATATATATATATATATATATATATATATATATATATAAAGAAATACAATCACAAAAAGTATGAAATTCAAGAAAGGAAAGGCGCAAATTGCCGCACTATCAGAGTCTTGAAATATAAGATTTAAAATGAAAAAAGAAAATATATAGGTGGAATGATTGTGTTTACAGGGTTGCAGAAAGGTCAAGGGGGATTGCGAACCAAAGTAAATTTCATTTTATTAAAACTATTAACACCTGTTATGAAGAAAATACGAAAAGAGGGCTCAGTTATGATTAAAAATAGTTATGAAGTGGTCGACAGATTGAAAACTTATTCTGAAAGATTTTATTTTAGAACGTTTGATTTTAAAGACCTATTTAACAATATCAACTTACAAGATCTCTTTGATATTTTAATGGAAATTTATTTTACATCAGATTTACACAAACATGTGGAAACCAACAAGTACAAAAGCCTCCTTAAGATTGTCATATTTGAGAATATTCTATATAATGGAATCGCTTTTTATAGACAAATCAAAGGCATCCCATTGGGAGGGGGATGTTCCTCGTTGCTTGCGGATTTTTACTTACATCATGATGAGAAAGGCACGCATTCAATTAGTGAAATACCATTCTTTAGATTCGTTGATGACGTCATGATTGGAGTGGATAATCAATATACTATATTTGATTTTGCATTCTACCCGCCGTGTCTTGAACTAATCGAATCGGAGTCAGCGAATGTAGGAACAATTGATTTCCTTGACATAACTATTTATTATAATTTGGAACAGAAATTATGTTATAAATTATTTGACAAGAGGCATCTATATGACTGCAAGATCAATTATTTTACCCACTGGAATACCAACTTGAGTTTAAACGTACAACGTAATTTAATCGTAAATCACTTGAACAGATACAGATTATTAAATTCATCTATTACAGAATTTAATCAACGGAACTCGGGAACAATCATATCCCTTCCGCTTTGTACAGCACTATTATGATTTTTTTTGCAGAAATTATTGTGATAAAAATTATGTTAATTTATCCGACATCATACAATACAACTCAACTCTTACCTAGGATTATCTGATTGTTTCACATTCAGATGGCTCTATAAGTTAGACGCGACTTTTTTATGTATGCTTTCCCATTCGAAGTTTATACGCTTTATGCAACTCTTCCATGATTCTCGTCTTGCTGGTTAGAAAAATTTCCAATTTTTTTGTTATTTTGATCATTTTTATGTTCTCTGGGATTCGGCCATTTTTCCCCCACGGGCATGATCGATTGTTGTTTCGGGCGTGCAGAGTCTCTGGGAGCGTTTTCATGAAGTCAAAGCTAGCTTCTAACCAGGAAATAGGGGTCGCAATCCCCCTTGACCTTTCTGCAACCCTGTAAACACAATCATTCCACCTATATATTTTTATTTCCTTTTTTTATTTTAAATCTTTATATATATATATATATATATATATATATATATATATATATATATATATATATATATATTAAAATAACAAATACAAAAGTGCAAGAGTGTGAATCAGTAACCACAGTATCAAACCGTGAGCAATATAAAAGCGTGTAGTGAATAGCAAAAAGCAACGAGGAAGGGCCGGAAAAGTAGAGCACGGAGAGGCCAGGACAAGGAAAATATATTAAAGAATAGTATATCTGCCAGTAACGTCTTCAGGGGCACATTCTAGACAGGCATACTAAAATCCGTTGTTTCTATGATTGCATAAAAACACGTGGTTAAAATATTATGCAATCTGTGCGCAACAACGGAATAACGAGAATAACAGAAAAAACCCAAATAGGGTAATATATATATATATATATATATATATATATATATATATATATATATATATATATATATATATATATATATATATACTAGCAGCATACCCGTTCTTCGTACTGAATATATAACATAAAGAAACTTATAATTCGCAATCATGTTCAAATTCTGTTAAAATATTAAATTTATTGCTCCTAAAGAGAAGTTTAAGAATATCTGTTCTCACTATGCAAAATTATCTTCACGGGCAGATCTGAAGAATAAAACATCCTGGCCCCTTTTGTAAGAAAATTTACAAAAAAAAAAGGAATTGAATCAATATATGCAACCCCGTACTACTTATATTGTCGCAGATTAGGAAATATGCCAGTGTGCTAGTAAAAGATTACCTGTATTACAATATGAGTCTCAAAATTATTTGCCAAAATAAAAAAGATGACGTAATAAATTGGAAATATCAATAATCCCCGTAATCTTTATACAGAAGGCGTAATTGATTCCAATATATGCCAATATATAACAAAATATATGCCAATATACCTGTACTACTTATATTCTCGTAGATTAGAAGATATAATGCATTTGTAGAAGATTACTCGTACAAAGTACTATATATGAGTTTCAACAATTTTCGTCATAATAAAACAATGGCATAATAACTTGAAAATATCAATAATACCTGAATCAACAGTTCCCGAAAATATCAATTATAAGAATGTTTTAACCTGAAGACCGTAATTGATATTATCCAGCCAAAAATGCAATGTCAATGACATTTATTTTATATACATATCTTTATTATTCAAATCGGAAAAGATTTAATATAAAATCGTATGCGGAATAACACATTGGATCCGTTGCTAAGCGACATGATATCATTTGCTTCAAATAAATTGATGGAAATCATATCGTCTGAATAATGCGATTTCCATGGAAGGTTTGGCGACATTTTAGTCAATTTAGCGATAACTTAAAAAATCGCCAAATTTATCGCCAAGTGGGACTGTAGAACAAACAGATAGACCCATTTTGCGACAAATTGGCGAAACATCATCACAATACTATCCCCTAACAAAATACAATTATTTTCATTTATTAAGCGCGATTTTATCAATTCCAGGATATTTTTATGGACTCACAAATACTTTTATCAATTTCGTGATATTAAAAAAATTCGTTAAATGTGTTACTAAGTAGGATGAATGGATTGATCGACAAATGCTACCGAAACATCATTTCAGTATTCTATTCTAAAAAACAAATCATTGATTTGCGCCAATTTTATAAATTTGGAAACATTTCCGCTAATTTGGTAAAGTTTAAGAGAAGTTACCAAGTTATTTAGAGATATTCCGCTAAATTCGTAGCTCTGAATTTGCAGATCTGAAGAATAAAATATCCTGATTCCGTTTGTATATACTAAATGAAAACACTAAAATTGTGTTATAAGATACACCCGTTCTAATCTTTTTCTGCTTCAACAATCGGCTAAATGAATTTATTGAGTAAACACAATATATGAGCTTATTAGCTAAACACAATATATGAGCTGGAAACCACTTTGCTAAAATAAATGAAAGTGATGTCCGCAGTCGGCAATTTATATAATTAAAAGAACAATCAAACCGTTCATTTAAAAATATATTTTTACATCCATTTATTTATTATTCAAATAGAAAAAATAATAATAAATATTAACAACACATTTAATTTCATTCCGTTGCCGAGCAACATGATATAAGATAGAACTTTCCTCATAAAATGCAAAATTTAATAGCCATTTTTATTTCTTTATACTTTTCATTTTTCAGTAAAAGCTTGTATAATATAAACCAAGGAGATAGATTTCCCCTTTAAATCATGTTTCAAACAATTGATGTTTTCAGAAAGTGACTAATTAGTGCAAAAAATCTCCCCCCAAACTCTGAGATACAGTTTTAATTCACTTTCAAACGATTTTCAAGCTTTTCGTTTGGATAAACCACGGAGTTAGAGAGGAGAACTCCTAAGAAAAAGTTTCGTTTTTCATTAATATCTCGACAACCCCTGGTTTTAGATACTCGAAACTTGGGCTAAATTTATGGGGGGCTATTTAAAGGCTATCCACAAAATTTCATCAAATTCGATTCAGCCGTTCTCCCGTGATGATGAGACGAACGAAAATATCGCTTTTTACTAATATCTCGAGAACCACTGATTGTAGAAACTCCATATATGGACTAAATTTTAAGTGGGACTATTTCCAGGCTACCCACAAAATTTCATCAAATTCGGTTCAGCCGTTCTCCCGTGATGATGGGACAAACAGACAGACAGACAGACAGACAGACAGACAGATTTTCATTTTTATTTATATACTAGCAGCATACCCGTTCTTCGTACGGAGTATATAATATAAAGAAACTTCAAATTCATAATCATGCCCAAATTCTTATAGTATACTAAATGACATGTTTAAGCAAAATATTCTGTTAAAATATTTAATATAATGCTCCTAAAAAGAAATTTAAGAATCTCTGTTCTCGCTATATAAAATTATCTTCATGGACATATCTGAAGAATAAAACATCTTGGACCCCTTATGTAAGCAAATATAAAAAAAAATACGTAATTGAATCAATATATGCAAAATAAAAGCGTTAAAATTGTATGGGACCCGTACTAATTATATACGCGAATATTAGAAAATATAACCTGTATTAGTAGATTACATGTATAAATTGAAAATACCAATAAACCCGTAATCTTTAAATCTGAAGACAGTCATTTATTCCAATATATGTCAAGATTAAAGTGCTAAAATTATATGGGAAGATATACACGTACTACTTATAATGTCCGATTATTAGTAGAAGATTACCCGTTTTGCAATATGAGTCACAAATGTTTTTTGGTAAAATACAACAGACGACGTAATAAATTGAATATATAATTAATTCCCTTAATCTTCATACCAGAAGACTGTACTTGATTCCAATATATATACCAATATATGTCAAAATATATGACAATATACCTGTACTACTTATATTCTCGTAGGTTAGAAGATATAGCCGTGCATTCCTAGAAGATTACTCGTACAACGTACAATATGCGTGTGTCAGCAATTTTTGCCGCAATAAAACAATGGCGTAATAACTTAAAAATATCAATAATCCCTGAATCAATAATTCCGGAAAATATCAATAATAATAATGTTTAATCCTGAAGAGTATAATTGATATTATCCAGTCCAAAATGAAATGGCAATGAAATTTATTTTATATACATATTTTATACTTCATTATTTAAATCGGAAAGGATTTAATAAAAATCGTCTGCCGCATAAACACATTGGATTTAAATCCGTTGCAAAGCGACATGATATCATTTGCTTCAAATAAATTGGTAGAAAAAATATCGTCTAAATAGTTATATTTCTATTGAACATTTGGCGACAGTTTCGTTAAATTAGCGACATTTTAAAAAATCGCCAAATTTATCGCCAAGTGGGACTGTAGAACTGACAGTTCCACTTTGCGACAAATTGACGAAATATCATCACAATACTATCCCCTAACAAAAAACAATTAATATCATTTATGTAGCGCAATTTTATCAATTTTAAGATATTTTTATAGATTTGAAAACATTTTTATCAATTTGGTGACATTTTAAAAATTCGCTAAATGTATTACTAAGTAGGATGGTTGGTCTGACAGATAAATGCTAACCAAACATCATTTCAGTACTCTCTTCTAACAAAGCAAAAAAAAATTTCATTGATATGTAGAAGACCCAAGCCACACGACCAACCCGAAGGTTTATGGCAGCTGTTTGTGTGTCGTTTATATCAATTTGGCGACATTTCCGTCAATTTGGCAAAGTTTAAGAAAAGTTGTCAAATTAGCGATATCCCTCCAAATTCGTAGCTTTGAATTTGCAGATCTGAATGAAACATTCTTATCCCGTTTCAATATACTAAATGAAAACACTACAATTGTATTAGAAGATATACCCGCTCTACTCTTTTTCTGTTTCAACAATCGGCTATATGAATTTATTGGCTAAACACAATATATGAGTTTAGTAGCTAAATACGATATAAGCTTGAAAACTCTTTGCCAAAATAAATGAAATTGATGTACGCAGTCAGCAATTAATATAATTAAAAGAAAAATCAAACCGTCTATTTATAAGATATACTTTTATATCCATTTATCCATTTATTTATTATTTAAATCGAAAAAAAATAATAAAAACATTAACAAACACATTTAATTTAATTGCGATGCCGAGCAACATGATATATCCTCCTAAAATGTTAAAATTTATTAACCACTAACAGCACACCCGTTATTCGTACGGAGTGTATAATTTAAAGAAACTTAAAGTTCGCAATCATGTGCAAATTCTGTTAAAATATTAAATTTATTGCTCCTAAAGAGAAGTTTAAGAATATATGTTCTCACTATGCAAAATTATCTTCACGATCAGATCTGAAGAATAAAACATCCTGCCCTCTTTTGTAAGCAAATTTACAGAAGAAAAAATAGGAATTGAATGAATATATGCAACCCCGTACTAATTATATTGTCGCAGATCAGAAAATATGCCAATGTGTTAGTAGAAGATTACCCGTATTACAATATGCGTCTCAAAAATATTTGCCAAAATAAAAGAGATGACGTAATAAATTGAAAACATCAATAATATCCGTACTCTTTATACCAGAAGGTCGTAATTGATTCCAATATATGCCAATATATATCAAAACATATGTCAATATACCTGTACTACTTATATTCTCCTAGATTAAAAGATATACACGTGTATTTGTAGAAGATTCGTACAACATACAATATATGAGTTTAAACAATTTTTGTCATAATAAAATAATTGCATAATAACTTGAAAATATCAATAATCCTTGAATCAATAATCCCCGAAAATATAAATAATAATAATTTTTAAACCTGAAGACCGTAATTGATATTATCCAGTCAAAAATGCTATAAGAAAAATCAAATCGTTCTTTTCTAAAATATATTTTTATATCCATTTATTTATTATTCAAATCGAAAAATAATTATTAAAATTAACAGACAGATTTAATTTAATTGCGTTTCTGAGTAACATGATATAAGATAGAATCTTATAACATGTTAAATATGTCATGTCTTATAACATAAACTGCGAAATTAATTAACGATTTTGATTTCTCTATACTTCTCATTGTTCCGTAAAAGCTTGTTTTAAATAAACCATGAACCATGGAGATAGATTTCGCCTTTAAATCATGTTTCAAACAATTCATGTTTTCAGAAAGTGACTAATTAGCGCAAACAATCTCCCATCAAACTCTGAGATTAAATTTTAATTCACTTTCAAACGATTTTCAAGCTTTTCGTTTGGATAAACCACGGAGTTAGGGAGTAGAACTCCTAGGAAAAAGTTCCGTTTTTCATTAATATCTCGACAACCCCAGGTCTTAGAAACTCGAAACTTGGACAAAATTTATGGGGGGATATTTCAAGGCTATTCACTAAATTTCATTAAATTCGGTTCATCCGTTTTTCCGTGATGATGAGACAAACGAAAATTTCGTTTTTTACTAATATCTCGAGAACCACTGGTCGTAGAAACTCAAAACACAGACATAATTTTAAGTGGGGCTATTTCTGGGCTACCCACAAAATTTCATCAAATTCGGTTCAGCCGTTCTCCCGTGATGGTGTGACAAACAGACAGACAGACAGACAGACAGACAGACAGACAGACAGACAGACAGATTTTCATTTTTATTTATATATATATATATATATATATATATATATATATATATATATATATATTTGAAATGTAATAATAAGAATTATGTAAAAATAAAAAAATACAATTCAAGTAATATTAACATCACCATAGAAGCAAATTCAAAGCCATAATGCCGATATATATATATATATATAATGTTAATATATATATATATATATAAACAGAAAAAAAAGTATATATTGGGTTCTGCATTGAATTTCCTCTGTGCAAGTATAGTTATACTTTCGTTACATAATTTCGTTTCATCCCCGTCACATTTATTTTATAATTTATTCAGACACTGATATATTCACAATTCGCATCTACTCGTATCGTGTCAACAAACTAACTGAATAATGATGAGCTTATATGTTCTCTATGGAAAGTTCTGATAAAAGAATGTAACACGTGAAGTTTTTAGACAAGCTAAAAAAATTAAGTTTCCACAGCTTGCCAAAGGTTGCCAAGTTGGTGATATTTAACCAAATTACTCCCCAAGGAACACCGAATTTTCCACCAAGGTCAAGCAGCCCATACCTTTAAGTTATAACAATGGTTTTCTGCTACGTATTTAGAACAATATGATGTCTCTTCCTTTACATACTTCAATTTCATCTCCGTCACATTCCTTTAATGATTTTACCCGTGGTGTTTCAGATGAAAAAACAGTCAGTCTCATGTAAAAAATTAATACGCGACTACTTGAGTTGCGAAATACTTGAATCCAGAAAAACGGCGAAATACTTGATCTCTGATTGACTGAGACTTCAGGCTGAAACCGTTTCATAACTACATCTCTAAAGGGACCCGTCTACGGCGGCCTTAGAATACCAATTAGGACTTTTCTTTCGGACTACTTCGTCGATCAACATATTTACAATTCACATGGTTGAACCTTGGAAACTGCCTTCCAAAAGGGAAGCACGCGATGAAAATTCTCAAATAGTAAACTTCAACGGCAACAACTTGCGGTTGTTGCGATGGGGAATTACTATTTTTTTGGTTATAGGGAATTATTATTTAAATTATCCAATTTTTACGAAATGAACTGCTTGCATGGGAATGAATGTAAAATAGATTTTAGACATTAAACATAATCTGAATGCTTAATAGATGCAATCTAGATGATCCAGTACATGACCATGTTCTGGATCACATCCAGGTACTAGACCATGTACTGGACCATCACATCTATTTTAAATAGAGGAATTTTAACGAATCTGCAACTTTATATTGCTCCTTAACTCTAAAATTTATAAATTACGCAAATGTTAAACTTGTTGCATACACAAAACCTTAAATATAAAACATCTAGAATTAATTTAATAAAACTATTAATTCTAAAGAAGTGTTTTAATTCTAATATTAATTGTTTCGCCTTGTCTAGAACGACTTCAGGTAAGCTGAAATAATCATTTTCTTTGTATAAGATGAAAGCTTATGCAGCATTTCATTTTAGAGTTATTCATGAAACTTCATCAACTTCTTTTGAGCTCGTTCACGAGCCTTTTATTTCCTACGACCACTATTTATCATTTTCAATGCACAATTTGTAACGGAAATCTTTAATTATCAGAAATTTTTCTTGCAAATCTTCTGGAAAGGTTATTAGGATCACAACATAAAATGTGCAAAATGGAAAGAATGAATAAAATATATTAAAATGTTTTTCAGCAAATGGTACCATAAATTCATTTTAGAGGCAATAAAGAAAAGTTCTCATTTTCGTTATTTTAAAGACCGTTTTTTTAATGGCTGAATTTTTTGTATTTAAATTTTCCTGTGCTACTGTAGAATAATAAAAATAATTTTAATAATAAATAAATCAAAAATAGCTATTGTTTAGTCTGGCCTATAAGAAGCTGGTTTTGTATAAAATTCTTTGAAAGTATTCATTATTAATTTGTAAAAAAATTATTGTTGGCAAAACATATTGTCAATTTCTTGATGGTGATTAATATTCTATCAAGTATAAAACGAATTTTGTTGTCGATAAGTTGAAATGATAGAGACAATTTTAATTGAAACACATTTTAATAATCTTGCAAGATAATTTTTATAATCTTGTATAAATATGTATAAAAAATGTTTGCAACTGTTATGAACTGGAGAAATGACATTTAAACGCATTTAAGTGTTCAAAATTTCATACTAATTATGTTATTTTAGATGGATTGAATATTTTTATGTCCTCATAAACAGTGTAGCTCCCCATATGTGCGAAAATCTACAGGCCAAAGATACTATTTTTCTTATAAAAAAATTATTCTACCTGATGTGACGAAATAATGCTACAGTTTGTTGCCAAGACTGCATTGGTCATGAATTCGTATTACAGTGACTTTTAACAATAACAGAACTTTCAAGGGAGACGGGATTTCAAGTAAATAAACTTGATAAGAGATTCTCTTTCATTTCTGCGACCGGAAGAAAATATAATTACGCAAATTAGGTGTGTAAAAGAACTCTGTGACAATCCTAGTGCGGCAAGAGTGTTAAAAGTGAATCCAAGACAATGAACTTTAAGTGCTATGAACGATTGGCTAAACTTCTGAGTCTGTCAAAATTTTGCTTTATTTGAATAGAATTTCGATCTTGATGTCTATTCGAAACAAAAATAGCATCTCGTCCAAAAGGTCCTGTAGAACCAAAGAAAATAAGGAAACCAGGTAACAAAAGACAACTAAAAGAATTGATTTTGTAGCTGAAATTTGGAAATTAGAAAATTCTATACTTTCAATGCAATGTTTTTCTTTATTACTAATTCATCGTTCAGACCATTTTATGAATTAATTATCCACAAAATAATGGTCATGTCTTTAAAATGGTATTTGAATAAAATAGATATATTTTGTTTGGATTCTTGTCTGCCACTTTATATGCTGCTCAAAATATTAAATCCTAGTCGAAAATGTATAAGTGAAACTAAAATATTCCATGATTTTATATTTTATTTCCATCTTTTCTGAAGTGACAACACCACCTTTGGGAATATAATGTTATTTTCTACAGTTTCATAAATTTTCAAGCAAATTGATTTTGTGTCTGACGCATAAAACATTTTCTTTTTATTTGTCATTGAGTGATTCCAAATATTCTCCCTCTTTCACTGTCTTTGAATTTCTCATTCACGAAGATTAGTTTTTCCGCAACTATAAAAGTTAGGAACAGTTATTTTCTATACACTTATTTTATTTTTCATTTGTATGCTATTATTCTTAGAAAAAAAATAAGCATGATTTCTACACATAATAATTGATAAATGAAATGCTTCTTCACAAAGGTTTTACACATGCCGTAGATATATATCATTTTCTTTAGTTGGAAAACATGAATAGAGATGGTCTCAAGTTATGGGTTAAAGAAATATTTCAAAGTATACTGTTTAGATAGTATATGCGGGTTTCAAAGTTTTCTAGTTTTTGGCTGTTAAGATATAACATAGAATTACTATATCTTTTCGATATTCAATAATAATATAACTCTTTACTGTTGATTTCTAAAAATTAAAACTATTTTCAAAATGTAAAATATCTTATATTTGTCTATAGTTTCGATAGCTGTAAAAAATACAGCAGCATCGAAATGAAAAATGATACAGTGTTATCAAAATCAAAAGATGATAAATACTTTAGGCTACTTCAATCATCGATGAAATATTCTTAATTTTGTTCTGGAAAGATAATATTTTTTAACCCAACATTCATGTTGTTAGGCTATGAAGTGCCCCCAAGCCTACAGGATAAGCTGTAAATTTTCTATATCAAGTAAACAATCACTAAACAGTTGAACAAAAGCACCTTCAAACTGGAGTGAATCCAAAAGTAATCCACTGACTGTTCCTGAAATTATACCAAAGGAAAATCCCATACGTGCGTGCTTAATCTCTCATAAATTAACACATTCATCTCCTGATTTTCAATTTTGATTTCCAACTTTTTTTAATTTCACTTTTCTTAGTAAGAATTTACTAACTAGCTCTCTAGTTTCCTGCATTACCCATAAAATTTTGCTGTATTTGCCCCTTTAGATAATACATTCCGTAAGTTACACTCTTGCCTTGTTTAGCAACTATCTTGACCAATCGTGTCGCACCAATATCTACTTCGTACTTTAAGTACATTTTGATTTAATGTAATTTCTGCTTATTATTTCTTGTCCCTATTGAAAAGAAATTCTCCAAATATTGGACAACTTTTATATGGAATCAAACGTACAGCTCGATTTTGCAACCATAGCTAACGTATAGGTGTTGTGTATATTGATAACTATTTTTATTTATGTTTCAAATGTATTTCGAATTTTATCATTTTGTTTATTAATGTGAATATCTGAATGTTCGAAAAAGTTACAACTTTTAAGGTAAAGAAAAGTTAAATGAGTTAGAGCTAGTATGTTGGTTTTCTGTTAAGCATGTACGTTTTTGAATTTTATCAGTGTGATTGTTAGTTAGCGTGCAGTGCTGTATTAACAATTTTTTTAACTAATAAATAATTTTACTTATATATAAAAAGATATCTTCTTATTCGTAGTGATTTGCCACGCAAATAGATGTTAGGGAAATAAATCCCTTTTATATAAATTACCATGCTCTACAAGGTTATGGGCCACATCTTCCACTTTGTCAGGATGCGTCTGTTCAGTCATAATGAAGTGAAGTTTGTAGGGCCGAAAACTAAAGGTAAATAAGCAATATTAGTTCAAGTTAAAGTATAGTTGAAAGCAATGGGTTAAACTAATTCTAGTATGCTAATGAGTATGATTTCATAACTTAGAAGCATTTAACTATGCAACTTGGAAAACCGATATGTGTCAAGAAAAAGTGAACAACGTATTTAAAGAAAAATGAAATAATAATGCAGCATACAGTTAAAGGCTCAGACAAAGTGGAGCCGAAACTCAAAATAAGTTGGACAGTTTCATGGTGCTAAACCTCTATATTTGGAAAGAAGCTTGGGTGCGCACGAATTACATAATCCAAGATTCTTTTGAGGCAATCAACTTCAAAAGCGTTGGAGATTGTGCAAGGATCCCAGCCAACCAGAGATTTTTACAAGTAACAAATAGCTAAATAGCTAATGATAAGAGAGGGGCAGTAAAATTCTGCCTTTGAAAAGTTTTGATTCAAGAAAATTGAGATTTACGAGGGCTTTTGATGGCGAATGACTAGATAAAGCGATCCAGCGATGTCTTGGCATAGCAAAGTACTTTTAAAATTACGTCAAAGTGCAAGTAACCACCATTGATTTTTACGTGAAAATTCTTGGATTAGATCCAGATGACTAGCAAATTTGATATAGATGAACGGAATGTTATATGGTTTGACTTATAATTTTTATAGAGAAGTTTAAAGTGCTATAACTATTCTAAAACTTCAGTATTGACAGTTGGACAGTAATAAGCAAAATGTAAAGCTTAATGATTTTTGTAAAAGTAAATTCTATACGATCATGGCTTTTTGGTACTACTTGTACATCTATGTATATACGTGTGAATAAAATTATTAATATAGATCTAATTTCACTTTGCGCCTATGAACCATTAGATATTTTCAAGTTTTGCAGCAATAGGTGTGGCTCAGCCTCACTTAAGTGACCACATCATCTTTTTCAATCTTAATCAGCCGTCAATAATCCCCTCAGCAAGTTCAAATTGATATATTTAATAGGGTTGATGTCTGCAAGCAAAGCTGCTATACGCAGCTGAGCTTTTTCTTATCTACCTCTGCAATTAATACAATTTGGTATAGTCAAAGAAATGATGCTTGAAACATATTTTAATTTCTAAATAATGGGCGCAGCATCTCTAACTATCCTGTTTATGTTCTGTATGGCAGAAGCATTTCCCGTTCATGTGGTTTCGTGAAATCCGTCTTCTGAATGAATTTTTGGAGTATAATCAAGGAGGATTTGTAACAGACGGCATTTTAAACGGATTCGTGTCATTCGCTCTTCGTAACTACTAAACGCATTCTTGCGTGTGCTATCTTCCAGCCTTCCTTCTCCCATGACTTTAATTGCTTTAAGACAGGAAGTCCCGTAAATGATGAATTAACTGCTGCTAGAATAAGTAGAGTGAGATGTTTAATATCATTACTGTAATCATCGTTCATAATTTCCAAGAGTACTCTTTCCTTCAAAGCATATTACAACGAAAAATGCGTCTCATGAGGAGTAGTATATAAGTAAGTGCGAAAGAGATAATAGTTGTTTAGCAGTTGAATTTTTCCATGCCTTGATTTAAATTTAATCACATTATAAATGTAATTTAAAATTATGAAATATAAAGCAGCTCTACTTGACTTTCTCAGGCATTCTTATTCCATATTGTGTAGGCACAAACAACAGAATGGGAAAAGTGTATTTCTTGACAAGTTATTTAAAATTATATTTTTTCAAGTTCGCAACGTTATTTGAATGAATGTGATTCATTTGTGATAATACATACTTTACTACGACCATTTGCGTGTGGATATAATAATTCAAATAATCATTTATATCATAAATCAAGAAATCATTATACCACAGCTATTATTTGGGCAATTATTGTTGTCTATCTAAAAAAATGCCACGAAAATCTTCAATTTTCAATACTTCGTCTCAAATCACATGAATGAGAAAAAATATATGTAGTTATAGGTTTAGTATTATGCAAACGCAATCATTACAATCGATAACCATTTTACCATGAAAAGTTTGAACATTTTGTTTTATTGATTTGCAAAAATTTCTAAAATCTGGGATTGCTACATACAATTAGCATTAGAGATATACTTCTTATAGGCCGTTTTGATTTTTGCTTTGATAATTTTCCTAAGAATTTTAAAATTGTCCAAGATAGACCGATATTTATATTTTTTATAACTCTTTCTAAATCTTGCCTTAGCTTTGAAATCTCTATCCAAAATAAACTAACTCAAATATTTTCTACCAAGCATTATCTGTTTAGGAAGACACCTCAAAAGCAAAATAAATACAATCATGAAAGGCACCAACTGCATCATTAATATCACTAAATGAATTTAGAATATTCCAATCTATATCTCTTAAAATCCTGTAAAACGTATCAAAATCCATTAAAATTAAAAAGAATGAATAAATTTCATTAAGAGGTAATTTGAATTCTGGTTTCTTAATGCCCAAAACTACAATTTTACTACAAAAAAAGTAGGAAGAATGCAACAATTTATATAGTGGGGGATACATTCTAACTCAGTTTTCCCCATGATTTATAATATGATATCATTAAATTACATAATTTATTCTAAAAAATTTTTCATACTTAACATTACTTTCTGAGTTTCAAAAGGAACAAAATTTTAACAGAAACGTAATTATTATTTATAGTTATCTCAAATTTATAGTAAAAAAGTTATTTTTCTAAGTTATTTTGCAAAAAGTTAAAATAATGGATTAAGTTGTGAAAAAATATTTTGGGAAAATGCTCGCATTCAATTCAGTAAATTTAATTTTGCTGTATGGAACCCAAATAAAGTAATTAGAGTAGTGCATTAAGCTAAATTAAATTTTGAAAAATTCATTTATATGTATACATTAAATTCACTTCAGAAAACTACTCGGAAGCGAATAAACTGCAAAATTATTTTATATAATATCATCAATTTCATTTCACATTCAAAAAGAAATGAGCGCTCATTCTTAAAACGCTTCCTTCTTTTAAATACTTCCTTTGCGGGAGCAACTCACATTGTAGAACCGCCCCTTAAATTTTACAACTCGGTAAATGTCTAGAATTATTAAGAGTCTGAAAAATGTGAAGAACATTCTTTTAAGAGGGGTGATATAAATATTATAAAGCAATGTTTTATATCAACGAAGCTAAATACATATTACCACATAATTAATGTTATTTGAAGTTCAGAGTTTTGAACTATTTCATTTTTACGCCATTAATAACAGTTTTTAATTATACTGTCACAGATTACTTAAATTAAGAGAATACTTTTCAAACTCTTTAGCATAAAAGGAATTACCGTGTTATCCGGAATTGTGAGTTATTAAATACCGCAGAACGAAGACGTAAAATTGAAAATTTTTGCTTCTTTCAAATTCTATTTGAAGTGGTTTAAATGCTGCATCATTATTTCCATCAGTAAATTATATTTTTCCATTCGATATTTTTACATATAATTTAATTTAAATGGTGTATTATGTTAAGGTGATAGCTTTTAAAATTTACAATTTGTTCCAAAGAATTTTATACTGGATTATAAAATATTTTTGGAATTATTAGTAATACTATTTATAAAAATATCAGGAAAGTTGTATATCTTAAGATTATTAATGTATAGATAATGATACTTTTTATTAGAAAGTATACAAATTGTATAAAGCTGGTTGTAATATTATTTCGAAAACATTGAATGTAATTACATAAATAAAGTGAAAGCAACTTTTTGATATTAAAGTCATAATTATTTTTATTATCATATAAGTTGGTAATGACATTATTATGAGTATCCAGGCTTACATTTAAATCTAAATAATTAGCATTATGACTAACACTTGGTTCGTTAGGGATTAAGTTTTGGTTAGTTGTGTAAAAATCAATATTAATATAATTAGCGCCAGTAATAGTAATGCAAATTAAATCATCGACATATCTATAAATTAAATAGGCCTTAGATATAAATTTATTACCATAATGATAAAGATATAATTTAGATAATATACTAGAACTGCATACTTTTGTGGTACACCTGATGTTTGTAAATATACGTAAAAAGCCTAAAATAAATACTATCATTATAACAAGAAAGATATATAATCATTATAACAAGAAAGATCAATCATGCTTAAAGCATTGATTATGAAACACTTTCCAACTTCAATACAATTTTATTTAACCATCTCTAAAATGCAATACATTCCTAAGTAATATTTAAAAACTTATCATAATACTACATTAATTTATTATATTTGAAAACTTAAACCTTCATCGAAAAAAATGAACTTCATTCAAATGACGGCATTGAAATATAAATTGCCTGGTTTAAATACCTCTAAATTGCGATACATTCCTCGGTAATATTTTTAAAATCATCATAATACTGCAATAATTTATTATATTTGAAAACTTCATCGAAAACAACTGACATTCATTCAAATGAAGTCATAGAAAAAATAACACGCCTGGCTCTCTCTATAAAAGCAACATTTCATTCATAACATTTTCCCAATCATTTCAATCATCACAGTACTAAAATACTTTATTTTATTTAAAAACTTAAGACCATGGAGCTACAAGTAATTAAACTCTATGCTTAAAACTTCATCGAAACAAATCGTCCTTCTCTCTATAAAATCAATGAATATTTCATTCATATCAGCTATGCAGACTCCATGAGCTAAATACATTTGCGTTAAAAAACAGCAATTCTTATACAACTCATCGTACATATTTTGCTGTTTACATTTAACATAAGTGAAAAATAGGCTTCGTTGTGGAAATTATCAAATTTGGACGAACATTTAAACTCAAATATATTGTCAGTATGTTGCGTTGTTTCAGTATGTAGATGCACAGAATTTAAGCAAAAATAAAGCTGTTTTAGGACGAATACAACACTCAATATGAATTAAAAAGAACTTTAAATATCACGATTTTGAGACAAGATGGATGCCATATTTTATTTTGAAGTGGGTCACGTGATCTTTTCATATCATGGTCACGTGATCGCTTCATATAACAGGTGCAATTATTATTTTAATTTTTATTTAAAAAACTACTGAATATATTTTGCTGAAATTTTTTTTATATATTTTATTGAATACTTTGAATATTATCTAAAATTTTCGAAGCAATTTGTGAATTTTAAATCCGCTTAAAAATGTTTGAAAAATTAGGTCCCATAGGGTTCAAAGTATTTCATTTTTTCCACCCTGGTTCAATTCAGAACTAATTGGGTGATATTTTTCATTTATATTCCCATAGGTCCTACAGACCGTCTGAACAACATACTAAAATTTCATTTTGATAAAGTAATTTTTACGGCAGTTATCGTGCTAACGGACAGACAGAATGAACAAAGTCATAAACACTTTTCAACTTTGTTGTAAAGTGTTAAAAAGAGTTATAAAATTAAAAAATCTTTATATAAATCTTTGATATTAATATTATTAAATATATCTTTAAAAAAGCAAGAAAAAAAACAAGAAAGATCAATCATGCTTAAAGCATTGATTATAAAACACTTTCCAACTTCAATACAATTTTATTTAACCATCTCTAAAATGCAATACATTCCTAAGTAATATTTTAAAACTTATCATAATACTACATTAATTTATTATATTTGAAAACTTAAACCTTCATCGAAAAAAATGAACTTCATTCAAATGACGGCATTGAAATATAAATTGCCTGGTTTAAATACCTCTAAATTGCGATACATTCCTCGGTAATATTTTTAAAATCATCATAATACTGCAATAATTTATTATATTTGAAAACTTCATCGAAAACAACTGACATTCATTCAAATGAAGTCATAGAAAAAATAACACGCCTGGCTCTCTCTATAAAAGCAACATTTCATTCATAACATTTTCCCAATCATTTCAATCATCACAGTACTAAAATACTTTATTTTATTTAAAAACTTAAGACCATGGAGCTACAAGTAATTAAACTCTATGCTTAAAACTTCATCGAAACAAATCGTCCTTCTCTCTATAAAATCAATGAATATTTCATTCATATCAGCTATGCAGACTCCATGAGCTAAATACATTTGCGTTAAAAAGCAGCAATTCTTATACAACTCATCGTACATATTTTGCTGTTTACATTTAACATAAGTGAAAAATAGGCTTCGTTGTGGAAATTATCAAATTTGGACGAACATTTAAACTCAAATATATTGTCAGTATGTTGCGTTGTTTCAGTATGTAGATGCACAGAATTTAAGCAAAAATAAAGCTGTTTTAGGACGAATACAACACTCAATATGAATTAAAAAGAACTTTAAATATCACGATTTTGAGACAAGATGGATGCCATATTTTATTTTGAAGTGGGTCACGTGATCTTTTCATATCATGGTCACGTGATCGCTTCATATAACAGGTGCAATTATTATTTTAATTTTTATTTAAAAAACTACTGAATATATTTTGCTGAAATTTTTTTTATATATTTTATTGAATACTTTGAATATTATCTAAAATTTTCGAAGCAATTTGTGAATTTTAAATCCGCTTAAAAATGTTTGAAAAATTAGGTCCCATAGGGTTCAAAGTATTTCATTTTTTACACCCTGGTTCAATTCAGAACTAATTGGGTGATATTTTTCATTTATATTCCCATAGGCCCTACAGACCGTCTGAACAACATACTAAAATTTCATTTTGATAAAGTAATTTTTACGGCAGTTATCGTGCTAACGGACAGACAGAATGAACAAAGTCATAAACACTTTTCAACTTTGTTATAAAGTGTTAAAAAGAGTTATAAAATTAAAAAATCTTTATATAAATCTTTGATATTAATATTATTAAATATATCTTTAAAAAAACAAGAAAAAAAACAAGAAAGATCAATCATGCTTAAAGCATTGATTATAAAACACTTTCCAACTTCAAAGCAATTTTATTTAAACAAGTCTAAAATGCAATACATTCCTCGGTAGTATTTTAAAACTTATCACAATACTACATTAATTTATTATATTTGAAAACTTAAACCTTCATCGAAAAAAATGTACTTCATTCAAATGACGGCATTGAAATATAAATTGCCTGCTTTAAATACCTCTAAAATGCGATACATTTCTCGGTAATATTTTTAAAATCGTCATAATACTACAATAATTTATTATATTTGAAAACTTCATCGAAAACAACTGACATTCATTCAAATGACGTCATAGAAAAAATAACACGCCTGGCTCTCTCTATAAAAGCAACATTTCATTCATAACATTTTCCCATTCATTTCATTCATCACAATACTATAATAATTTATTTTATTCAAAAATTAAGACCATGAAGCTACAAGTGATTAAACTCTATGCTTAAAACTTCATCGAAAAAAATCGTCCTTCTCTTTGTAAAATCAATGAATATTCATATCAGCTATGCAGACTCCATGGGCTAAATAATTTTGTGTTAAAGAAATACAGCAATTCTAATACAACTAATTCCACATATTTTGCTGTTTATATTTTACATAAGTGAAAAATAGGCTTCGTTGTAGAATTAATCAAATTTGGATGATCATTTAAACTCAAATATATTGTCAGTATGTTGCGTTGTTTAGTATGCAGATGTACAGAATTTAAGCAAAAATAAAGTGGTTTTAGGACGGATACAACACTCAATATGAACTAAAAAGAACTTAAAAAATCATGATTTTGAGACAAGATGGATGCCATACATCATTTTGAAGTGGGTCATGTGATCTTTTCATATCATGGTAACGTGATCGCTTTATATAAGAGGTGTAATTATTATTTAAATTTTTATTTAAAAAATTACTGAATATATTTCGCTGAATTTTTTTTATATTTTATGGAACTATTACCTAAAATTTTCGAAGGAATTTGTGAATTTTAAATCCGCTTAAAAAATGTTTGAAAGATTAGGTCCCATAGGGCTCAATGTATTTCATTTTTTCAACCCGGGTTCAATCCAAAACTAATTGGGTGATATTATTCATTTATATTCCTATAGGTCCTACAGACCGTCTGAACAACATACTACAATTTTATTTTGATTAAGTCATTTTTACGGCAGTTATCGTGCTAACGGACAGATAGACAGACAGACAGACAGACAGAATGAACAAAGTCATAAACACTTTTCAACTTTGTTGTAAAGTGTTAAAATGTCAAAATTTTTAAGACTAAAAATGTGTTGTAGCTTACTAATTCAATATAAAATTACCAGAAGGA